>VZZY01013557.1:153285-184979 GCA_013400335.1 Eurystomus gularis
TTTTTCCTCTGAAATGTGACAGGCTGCTGTAAGTTTTAGAAGTTTAGTGAAGTAGTCTGCTGCTGGGGCACCAAAGCCAAGTTTACTTTCTTCAAGGAATGAATACTGGTGTGAGTCTGAAACATATGTCCTTTCCCATCACTCAAATCAGATATTGTTCGTATAGAGATAAATATATGCATGGCAAGTAAACAATGAATCCAAAATAATTTCCTGACCCCTATGATTCTTCTTGTATGGTCTTACCACCTTTCATCTAGCTGTAAACATTGTTGTTTAAAGCACACCTTCACTGAGATGAATCATGTAACTTTGAGAAACATTGGAAAGCAGTAAAAAGGAGTTTAATAGGTTCTCACACCATTTTTTGTCAGCAAGGAAAACTGCTGATCAAAAGGTTTAATCTTTCTGGTCTATGCCTGCTAGTGGATTTCAGCTTGGTACCTCTCTGTTTCCTCTCCATCATCTCCTGCTCCATGTGAAGGTTTATTCTGTGCATAGCAATTCACCTTCTTTTCAAGCTGGTATCTTTCTAAACCCAGTACCAGTGGGAAGCAAAGCTAGCTTGTTCTCAAAAGATATACTTCAATTCCACCTGATGTTGCTACTTGCATATCATAGAGATACCTGTTATGGGACCCCACTCTGCCAGGCTCCAGCGGAAAGCTCTAAGAAATCCAAACAAAATGTAACAATAATGGCCCCCAGAGAGACACAGCATCCTTGTGTCATGCATCTGTTCTATAGAGGAATCATACAGAGTTTAAATGACCAGTGCTATATGATTCCGAATGATTGGCAATTTAGCACTTCACATAAAGGACTTCTAAAAAGAGAATGTCACTTAGTAAAAGACTTTCAGAAACTGAAATATTTAAAGCCATTTATTAATCCTTCTTATCTTAATGATGACTTTATTTTTTTGAGGAAAAAAAAAATCCACGTAGCTTCAGGTGCTTTCAATGTCAAACATAGTGCTAGTTCTGGAAACAGTAATCATTTTAAGGATATTTCATCTGATTTTAAGAGTACCAGAGCACACATGCTTCTGATGGAAATGAATGGTAACTATGAATGCTCTAGGAAATAACTAGATTTGTTGGCATCTAAATGCTATATGTGACATTCTATCTGCCTTCTATCAATGGAATTTTTGCTTTTGAATGAGATGGGATCAGAACCATCTTACCAAAGCTGGTTAACACAGCTTCAGCAACCTGCATACACCATGTCTGAATTTGATCTAAAAGGGAAAGGATGGATGATCAATTAGCTTTTTCTGTTTGCAAATTTTCAAAAAAAGTAAAATGCAGTGCTACACATAGTAGCCTGTTGATGCTAAGATTCAGCTTTTAAGTGCTTTCAGAACTAGTGGTGTAGCTACAGTAGCAAGCAAAATTTTAGAGAAAATCCCTTGAACTGTGACAATGAAATTACAATAGCAGATTTCTTTTAGAAAGCATTTAGCAACTGCAGCACAGTGTTCTTTTTGTACTCTAATCTAGACCTCTTTCTCATTCCATTCTTGACAGATTTTATTTCCTGGGTAAGTATTTTGAATGGGACTAGAATACTACTCTTTCTCAGGCTAGACCTCAACGATATTTGCATATTAAATCAGCACCAGCTATACTAACTTTGAAGGATTTTTTGAAATATCCGAGCTAGCATGTGCACTGGTGTTGAGAAAAAGAGCTGCATTTTGATGAGGGATTTTACCTGACTACCCACATTTTTATTTCTGAATCATTTCTGTGAAACCTAACAGGTGAATAAAACACCTGCATAAAGAAAGATGTACAAAATTTGGTTGGCTGAAATTATTAGGTGCAAATAGGACCAACTTTTAATTCCAGCCAGTGCCTCAAATGGAGAACCCACTGGTTTCTCTTAAAGGACAGGAAAAATCTTCTTATCAGAGCCCAGCTATTACAATAGTTTCTAAAGGATCCAACACAAGATATTTTGGGATGTCTTTGTTAAAAGGAAGTGGAATGTTGAAGGTGGCAGCTAGCCTGCTAAAATATGCAAGAAGTGTGCAAAAACAGGCTAAGGTCAGAACAGAAGTCATTAGAAAGTAGGAGCATAGCAAGGGAAGAAAGAAATGTTGAGACAGGTCAAAGAGCTCTGAGGAGAAATGATCTTTGTAAATAAAAACTTCGCCGTGATGCAGGGAGTCTGTTCCTGAATGATCACTTGATAGCTGAGAATTACATTATCTCCTCATTGTATCATTAGTTCGTTGTTGCTAGCTTTTTCTGAGTAGGTAGATCTTTATATTAAAATATTCCATGGCACAGAACTGTCATTTTTGCTAATAGTTTAATTTGACTCTGGTAACTTCTTTTTTGTTCCACTGTAACAAACATCACAGTAAATATTACTTCTACCCTGGTATGAAATAGCATGTCATCAAACTCTGGGGTTCTTTTGGTTTGTTTTCTGTTACCTGTTCACCTCATTAAGACTAATATCTGTCTCACTATGAAACAGAGAGTGCTTTCTCAACTTTCTGTGGGGATGGGTGTAGTTTTTTGTAAATTGCTTGTTCTGGTTTGAAACTGGCAATCGTCTTGAAAGTGAAAATTCATACTAAACAGAGATGTAACTGAAAACCATTTTCTCAGTATAATAGAATAAAGAAACTGTAATGCCAATAGTCTGTTACTATAAAAACTATCTAAATTAGGGTAGTTGGAATATTCAACTAGTTTTCAGAGCTGTACATCTGGAATGATTTCTTTGTATTCAGCTTAGCAGGCCATTGGAAAATGTCCTGGGCATAGAGGCATGTTCCAGTCATTTAGTGCCAGAACAGCCCATCTCAGCACCGCTTGTCTAGTTTCTTATGTGTAGAGCTGTACCAAAAAGAATGGGGCAGACCAGATTTTTTGTGACAGCTGAGCAAGCTTCAGCTGTTGGAACAGCTCTTTAAGGCTAGGAACAAGCTAGCCTCGATAATACTGCCCTTATGATGGGTTTTGCTCAGCGATCGGATAGGTCAAGGTGGGAAACAATGTTTGAAGCTCCGTTCCTAGTCTTTTGATGATCCCAGCTGACCTTAAGTAGGGAAATTAGCGCGGAACACATTACAGACAGCAATGATGCCTTTCTATTTGTCAGTTATGTTCAGAGGCTGCACTTAAGTAGATCTATGGAGTCATTCAATTTGTAATAAATAAGTTCAGCTCCCAATTACCCAGCACACTCTTTGTTTTTATTTAACTACATCATTTTTCATTGTGCTGCAGGGTGTATTTCACAAATTATGTCACTTCTAGTTACTCTCTTGAGTCTGACTGATGTTGGAGCACTGACCTGAGATGGAAAGTCAAATACTAAAAAGCAAAATAACATTTGGTTCATCACTGCAAGACTCAAAAAAGGTATCTGCAACTGTTCCATTAGCCCTGAGCCCAGAGGGATTCAGGGAGTTGTGGGATTATGCTGACTATTAGGCAGAACTACAGAAAGCTTAATGAGCAGTTTTCCTGTTTGGTTGACTTTGTCACAGTTGTGCTAGAATTCTTTCAAAGACTTGAATCTTTATTTGTAAGGGCCTAATGTTATTAAGGATCACAGAGGAATATGAAGAAAACTTGGCTTCTTTTCTCCTTTTTTTTTTTTCCTTTCCCTGGAGGCGTATTTTTTTGCAGACTGCAGGGAAGATGAAATACCTTACTAGTTATAGCAAAGCATGCACCTAGCAATGCATAAGGACTGCAAATGTGCTTGTTGCATCAGTGATGATGCAAGAGGAGAGATGTGTCTTGCTGCTCTTTCCCTTATTCCTTTACTACATAAGAGTGAGACACTGTGGGGCCTACATTTTATACCTAGGTTGTGATAAGTTGGGAAACATCCTGACCAGAAGCTACACTGTCACTAGAATTAGTAAAACAACTTTTAGCAGATTTCAGCTGCTGCGGAGATCAGGAAGAAAATTTTGCTTACTGTCTGAAGTGTTTCATGTCTGATGAGGTGTTTGGCCACTGCAGGAGATGAGGTTCTGGTCTTGAAGGAGGAAAGAAAGGACGATGTGACAGCTGCTGTGTGTGTACAGTATAATGGACTCCTTTGTAAGGAGAAGAATCCACTTGTTTACTGGATAACATGATATATTATAAACTCTACAAATTTCGCACTTGTATTAAATTCTTAAAGCAGATATAGGGTAAGAAGCTGAAAGTAATAAGGATTCTCAGCAATCAGTCAGAACTTGTCAAACCAAAATTTCAATGGAATCACCACATGTGAATGAAGATCACTCACTGAGAGAGAAGGGTCTTTTCACTGAATGATTTTATCAAATCATTGTGTAATAGGAGCAATATAAAGCTGACAATGCCATAAGGCGTGGCATAAATGCACAAGCTACCATTGCAGAGACCGGAGATGGAAAAGCTGTCTGGTTTTAATTTGGGGGGTAAGGGCTATGTGGCTTACAAGGGGAACGGGAGATGAAAGAAGAGTATGTCAGGTGGCCCCAGAGGGACTTTTAAGTTATGGCAGTGACTGGAGTAATTTGTGATATGCTTTTAATTTCCTGTGCTACTAGTAGAAGAGAGTTTTTTAATTTTACTTGCCAGAATCAAGTAGCTAATAGTTATTTTGTGAAAAACTGATGCTGGGTAAGTGGCTAATTTTTAGAGGATTTCTTTGAGCTGATGCATGAAACTATTGGGTTTTGTGAAGATATATTTCAGATGTATGTGCAAAGTGCTTTGAGATTCTTTGACATGAAAGTCTATCTATGTAAATGCAAGATATTAATTATTGCACTTCATGCATTTAGTTTCTGAGAATGCATGATTCTTGACAAATGAGTTTGTGGCAGTTCATCATGTAACCGCTTCTTTCAGAATTCCCCCACAGACTTCAGAGTGCAGCAGTCAGTCTTATCTTTTTACTGAAGTGTAGATAAAAATGAAATCTGTTTTCATCTTCATTGACTTTCAAAACATTTATTTAGTAGTTAAAAAACTGTGCATACACATATAGAAAGAATTTGAAGCTATAATAAACTAGATAATAACTATACTTGCTCTAGACTAAGACCATTTGCCTTTAAAAGTAGAAATAAGAGCAGCACAGATATTCTGCCAAAGTTTTCCTGGAATTAGTGTGTTGAAATATAAAACTAGCTGTTGATAGAGACACTGTCTTCCCTGTGTGTGTGAATATTTTCATTTCCTGTTTTTTTTTCCTAGTCAGGTAGTTTATAATTAGTTCATTGAAAATTTAAAATCCAGCTGGGAGAATAGAAAAAGCAATCACTTTCTCCTGCCTCTTCCAGACTGTGTTTAGCAGCTAGATGTGAGAAGGTGAGATGAACTGTTGCTAAAGTCCTGGAAGAATGGAAATAATATGTTTAAATCACTAAGTGCATAAAAAATATTTATGTTACTTAAACTGTGTTTGCAATTGTGTTTGCGCTGAAAAATAAATTATTAATACTTCAGATTTCTAATGAACCAGACATATCTAAGACAACTTTAACAAATAAAATTTCAAAATGCTTGTTTTATCTTCAGCAGATTCAGATTTCCATACTAATACAATTGATACATACCAACTTTAAAAAAAATCAAATTTGAAAAGTTAACTTCTTATATATTTGTGTGTATTATATGTATTTATACATAATAAAGCTAAACATTAGGAATGAAGTAAACATAAAGTAGTCATATACAACCACTAAGTTAAATATATACGTATGCATTCAATGCAGCAGAAAGAAATACTAAATTCTATCACCCAAAAAGCATCAACCTTTCTTTGAAGAAATTACCAAAATAGACAAAAAATAATTAAATGAAAAATGGTTATCTAGATCAAAGTTTTTGCTATTAATGTAATTACAGTTAAAACCAAGTGATTTATGTTGCTTCAATTTCAGTCACTCCTGTAAATATAAGTCAAGGACTGTTTTGGTGTCACATAAGCAGATTGTCAACATTGTGCCTCTGATATTAGACTAAATATATAGGGGGAAATCACTTAAATACCATATTTCAATATAAAATATTCTGATAGAACAGCAGATATTAAATTATTGATATGAACTTACTACCTTTAAAAAATTGTGTTTTGAAAACAAGATCATTAAGAAATTGTCTGCGGTCTTGAAATTTACAGCTCATACTGTTTATGTAAATACTACGCCAAAAAAGCTCTCTAGGCCTACCGTAAATAATGCACAATCTATTGCTCTGAAAAGAATAGCTGCTAGGAGAATCAATGCAAATGTAGTTTTCTTTTCTCAGTAGAAAGGTCCTGAACAGGGTTTAGCCTAAGTTAAAAGATTTTGTTTTGTGGAAATACAATATGGTTACACTATGCTACACTTTGAGGTTATAGATTCATCACCTTCGGCAGGAGATGCATAACTACTTGGCTGACGGGCATATGAACGTCTCAGCTTGTCTCCCTTTATCTAGCTTTCATGATTTTTGTATTTCTTTATTCAAGGCTGAGCCTGAGCAGTCATAGTTATGGCATCTCCACCTTTTTATTTCCCTTTTATGTCTTTTCTGAAAACAGGTAAGGAATGAAATCAATTTAAAGAGAGTTAGTGGTTTAGATGTATATTAAAATGCATCTAGATTAGAATACAAGACCTTTAATTTTTCTGATTCAGACAGATTCTTTTTGATACAGTAAGACCGCCTTTTCTCAAAATATATAATGCACAGATATTGCCAGTGGAGGTAATGGAGCTAAACAAGCACGAAGCTGATGCCAGGTTTTGACCAGCAGTATCAGATGCACAGATAGATGTACAATTAGAGATTCTGACTCCCACCATCAATAAGCCAGCAATATGCAGACTTTAGTTTGGGTTTCTACAGAAAGAAGCTTTATGTATCCATAGTGCCTATGTCTGGCTGTCTGTGATTTCCCATTAATTTTTAACCCCCTTGTCTGCTTCCAAACTCAATCTGAAATATGAGTAAGGATCTCTAAGATACCGTGCTAGAAGTCCTAAAACTTAGGGGCCAGAGAAAGGAAAGAGCCCCTAGAAGCGCTCCAAATGAAGGAAAGACTGCAGGGTGGGCTCAGAAAACCTACAGATTGTCAGCTGCCCCAGGAACAGATGGGGCAGCTCAAGCTTATACCTCTACAAGCGTACAAGTCCAGCAGCATATTGCTGTGTGCATTACAACGTTTCATTAGCTTAAATGGTCAAACAGCTATTCCTCTTGGAACCAAGTTAAATTTTCTGGAAGGTGATGTGGTTCCATAAGCAGGGTTTGAAAATTCCTGCTCACAGGTTATCTGTGCATCATCTTTCTAAGATACTATTTTTCTGTATGCGTCAGTCATTGAAGGGCTCGTAAAAATTCATGTGAAGTGTGAGAAGGAGGCTTCATTCACTCTGGGAAAATGCTGTGCGTTTCTGGAACTTGATCTATAATTTTAATGTTTGATATGATGTTGGATGAAGGGACAACATGCTTTTCTGGCTAATATATTTGATTGTATAATTACTGATGAGGCAGCAATGCTGATCTAATTCCCATTGCAAGAAAGAAATATAGAGAAAACGTGATACTGTCAGGTTCTAAGGTAACCTGGGTGAAGAAATGTCTAATCTAATGCTGGAAATGTTACCAGATAAAGAAGAATAAAAAGCCAAAACTCCATAGAGGTGAAACTAAGTAAATGAGATTTTTGAAAATAAATATTTTGTAAATACATTTTTGTTATGCATAAAATGGAAATACTTGAACACGAAAGCAAGTGGACTGAACTGAAAATGATAAATGAGTTAGGTTGAGCTGAAAATGGCCATGACAGGTAAATGGTGTCCTGTTATCACTTGTTTCAGTGGAGGTGGGTTTCATACAAACTTAATGAAATATTTTTTGACAAAAGTAATTGGTGTTTACACATTTGTATATAAAAGCATCCTCTTATCATTATAAATAAATACAGAGAAAAATAAGAGATGCAATAGTATCGTTTAAGGAAGTTAAAATTACTATTTAATTTCATAATTTTTAATTCAAGTATTTTTGTTAGAAGTTAATAGCAGACACAAAAAAGGAGGAAGTAGGCCTGTTTAAAAACAGGCCTTTCAAGTCTGTTTTGAAACCTATGGCTCCTGACAGTTTCCAATTAGTGAAGTAATAGAAGTATAAATGGAAGGAAGTGGCATAGTACGTGTCGTTCCATACCAGCCAAATGAAGGAAATTTTTATACAACAAAAACAAGAATAACAATTACTTATAACAGCCCTGCATTTTAGAGCAGGCCTATTGGATTGTAGCACTTTAACTTCAGTGAGTTGAACGTATCATAACATGGAGGCTTCATCCAAATGAAGTAATTAAGATACCTGTAGACTGTTTAGGGGAAGCAGAGGAAAGCCTGGATTCATGCATTTTGACAAGATTGCACTTTGGGTAGTTGCGTCAAGATATGACTGAAACACTAAAAACCCCATCTGGAGCTGTTGTAATTGTGGTATTTGATGGTTTGTGCTACACTTATACTAGAAGTAGTTAATTAATCTGAAAATGTAATTGTGTGTATGTTTGTAAAATAAAAAATACAAATCTGTCTGAGCAAAATGATGGCATTTTTATTCAGGTTTCCATAGTTGTTGGTGCATCTGTTTTCAGTTGTTTGATGAGAAATGCTAAATGCATCTTTCAGTGTTTATTTGCCCTGTACTTGGTTTCAGAGTTGTTAGTAGAAGAGTAAATTGAAACTTCTGTAAATAAGGTTATCCAAATCTGGCTACATATCAGGGATCTACAATGTGTATTTTTTTTTTCTAATCATAATTCTTACTATTAATCTGTTCCTATATTTTTGTACTATGTATGTCATGCACACGGCATAGCTGAAAATAATCTGAAAACAAGATTGAGGTTTGTTCCAAAACAGATTCTAAACCCACAGTTTTTTTCATTGTTGAAATATTTAAAAATTACCTCTTAAATATTTGTCTGAAAATGAAAGCTGCTCTAGATCTCAGTTTCTGAAAGATGCTCTAGTTTTTCAAGTCCCATGTAGAACTGGAATTTGTAACCTTTCTGAGAAACTTCTGTTGTTATTGCTGAGATCCTTGAAGTTTATGGTTTCAAATTAAGCTGATGACTGGTGAAAGCAGTATTTTGTGGACAGAAAAGCTCCTCTTTTCATTCATTTTAAGTCCTCATTTAATTATTACATACTTCAGTAGCTGCTTAGCCTGGCTAGAAATGACCCTTATACCCAAAATAAATACAAATATTTACCTAGAGGCCCTGCATTTTGTATGACTGAAAACAACATATTTGTGTCAATGTCAGTTCTGACAAGGAAGCCAGATTAGACATTCCCACCTGTTTCTGCCCCGAGATGTTAATTTTGGTGCTGCATGTCATTGCCTTTTCAGTTATACTAGTACAAGAGCGTTTGAGATTAAATTGCAAACCAGTCAGCTACAAGGTTCCTGGTTTCAGAAAAACGAAGCAAAAAAAACCCCAGCCCTATATAAAAATAAAGTCTGACCTTGAATAAATACCATTTCAATCCTGAAATGCAACCGTACAAACAGCAGTGTGGTAGAGCAGAGGAGACAGTGAACAGTGATGTAGGGCTTATTAGCTGCAGCTGGTAAGATCACAAAGTGCACTTTTCTGAATTTTTTTGGAGGTTTCTCCTCCAGGTTTGGTGCATTGTCAAAATCTGAGACTTTCCATATTGGCTAGGAAGGGAATTAAAACTTCATGACAATATAATTCTGAATTTTATGTAAATACAATGAATGATTAGATATACATAAATGTAACAAATGTTTCTGGTACAGAAATGAAGGAAATGGATGGAATTTGAGTACTCCTGGATTAGGTGAAACCTGTACTAAGGAATGCTTATATAATGTCTGAGACATTAAAAGATATTTTTCTAAATTGTCTTTCCAAACTGGGACTGATTTTTATTCACTTGAAAGTTTAACACTTCCAAACTGTAATGTTTGTTAGGGAAAAAAAACACATAGACTTTTAAAACTGCAAAACTGTAGTGTTTGTTGGGACAAAAAAATGTGGCATTCTAAAATCATTACATCAAACACCAGCCTAAAGTCATGTGATAGTAGGTGAGATACAAGCCCCTCAGAAAAAAAAAAAGGGAAAATATTAATTAAACAATAATTAAAACCATAAGTATATATTTTAGTAAATGCATTTTACAGATGTTCTTGCAGAAAATCCAGGGAGCGTTCCTCAATGGTTAGGAAAACTGAAATGCAAGGATTTATTCTTGTTGTTAGCGTGCTTCATCCCATCTGAATTTGTAGAACTGCTGGTATTTAAAAGCAGGTGCACCTTTATTTTACATGACTCTTCATTACATGTTCATTGCAGTTCTGACTAAAATTAATCCAGCTGGCACAGAAGGGTTCGTTGAACCTGAGTTTCTACCTTTGGCAGAAGGCAGAGCTCAACTCAGGGAAGGCTAACAAGTAGATTTATTTACTGTAAACAAATAATGACTAGATCAATTTTCGTGGTGAGTTTTATGTAACTTTTCTCGTTTTCCTCAGGTCAAGGTACGAAGTCAGCTGAGGCCGATACAAGAGCAATATGATGGGAGACATAGAACAGATACTTCATGGTGTGACGGTATGGGACGTCATGGGTTCCACTTCTGGCTTAGCTGCACCTGTTCTTTGTGATCTCAGGTAAGTCACTTAACTCCTCTGTGTCTTTGTAGCAGTTACAATTGTATCTCACAGGACAATTTTAAGTAAATAGGAAGGTGATGAGTATATGATTGCATACATAGAATTATGTCTGATAATGACTTAGTAGCTTGATTTGTTGTTGCTGACCACGTAATTAATTGTAAAAATGCTGTATTTCACTTTCACTATTTTGAAGGCTATTGCCTGTACCATTTTCCTCAAGTGCCTCTTTCTCTCAGGGATACTTTTAAGAACATAAAAAGTAATCACTTGCCCAGAGCAACAGACTGCCTACTGTGTCTTTGCCTTGAAAACAGGGTTCAAGTAGTAGTATCCAGCTAAGACAGCTGGTCTGCTCCCATTCCTCCTTGAGAAGCTCCTTCTTCCTTGCACCTGCAGGGTGGACCTACCGATTCCTCCATTTCACTCCTTCTCTGCATGAGAGCCAGCTCTGGTTTAGCTACTCCCTCACTCTGCTTACCCCACAGCCTGAGGAGAGAAAGGGTTATTGCAATGGGGAAGGTAGGGAGGGGACTTAAACAATAGTAGCAGCTATCACTTGAGGAGGAAAGGCTGAGAGCTGGCTCCTGGAGGTGGTGGGACATTCTCCAGAACTCAGTGTTTTGGCCAAACTTCACTGAACCTTATTTGTAGTACCCAAAGGCTCTCATCTGACTATGAGAACTATTGGATAACTAGAGTTGTTTTTTTTCTCTGAACGTAGATTACAACCTCAGCAGCAGAGAGTTTCTCTGTCTAACTTAATTTGTGACTTGATACTTGTTGTATCCAAACAATATCATTTCTTTACTGACAGCTAACAGAAAAATAGTGTACAATTCTTTTGGAGATAACAGAAAAAGTTCATTGTTGGGCTTTTTTAAAATTCTGGTTATAGATTTCTATTTAGAAGAGAATTTTTTGATATTTTTTATTACTAATGTTTTATTCATCTCTGTCTTACCTAAATGGTCAGTTAAAATGCATCCTAACTATTGTAGTTCATGTCCAAAAGCTGTTATCATTTAACAGCTGCTTTTGTTGTTTTTATAGCCATACGCCACTCTAAAGCTTATTTGATTTCCTTAAATGACCTTATTGTGCGCTCTTATACAATCCTGTTTTGAAGAGATTTAGGTGCCGACAGCTGGAAACAGGCTCGAACTGGAATTTTCAGAACCATCTAACAGTCTGACTTGCACCAAAATCAGTGGCTGTCAGGCTGCTGGTAAATCCCTCTAGATTCTTGTCTATCCTCTTAGAAACCTCAGTGACCTTGAGGAGAACTCACAGACCACTCATGTTATCCCAGTGAAAGCGAAAACTCCCACAGGGCTACCTTTAGTATGATACTTGTGAAATGGGAATGCCTGGAAAGCTGAACTTCATAGCTTGAGTGAGAGATCAGATGGAACACAGAAGCATTCAAATAGCAACTGAATCTTGGAAATATAATGGATATCAATGTGAAGGTTGTTAGCTATTTTCTCTTTTTGTTTGTTTTATTTGCCTGCTGGGTCTACCTCAGCTCAGGCCTTAATAATAGTGAGTGGCATCCTCTGAGTAGTTCTCAAGAGAAGATTAGATATGGTTTGTCCTGGTATTGTCTTGCCATGTCAAGCAGGAAGACTCATAATGGTCTGCTCTGAAACTTAAAAGCTGTATAGGAATGTTACCTTGGTTATGCATTTCCCATACCTGCCATCTGTGTCATCTTGGAATGATAAATTGAGGCTATTTGAGACAGAATACAGTGGGAATTAAGGAGTTAATTTGAAGCAAGAAGGATGGAGCAGGGAGACATTAGCTCATGGCTAAAAGGCTGATCAAGTTAAAGTAACAAGCTCTATAGAAGTACTTATTTAGTAGTTAAAATTAAGTCTCTGGTCCATCAGAATGAAACACCTTCTAACTGTAAAGCAAGCCTGTTATGTAGCTTGATATGTTGTAACAACCTGTGTTCCTTTTGGTTATAGTCTGAAAGCTCTTCAGGATAAGAGTTGTAGGGGAAAACACTCTCTCTGCAAGACTTCTGTTTCTTTAGGGCTGCTTTAAGCTACTTTGACAAACTGTTACACGCTGCTGTTGTTTTGCTTCGCTGAAGCTTCATGCAGCAAGTTATTCCTTTCCCAGCCTCATGCGTCTCACTTTGTTTTGGATGCTTGCTTTGCTTTCAAGCTCACTGTTATAGTATTCCACTACTGAAAAATAGCTTTCTCCAGTCCTGTTTATGGCACTAATTGTGTTTTTGCCATGCACTTTGGGCAAATTTGGGAAGCATGAGACACAAAGGTCCAGATTCAGAAATGGATTTACATACCTCAGTTCCACCTGAGCTGCAGTTTAGGAGCCTAGGGCCAAGAGTGATGTGCATATGAACTATGCCTCATCGCTTAAGTGCCTGTTAATCCACAGGCACCTAGTTTTCTTGCCTCTAAAATTGCTTTAGTATGTGTTCATGGTGCAATGCAATGCTGCGCAGAGCCCCAAATCTGTATGAAGTCATAGTACAAAATCTTGCAGATATATGAGTCCAGAAGCAATCTGCCTGCATTAGCATGGTCCTGAAATGAGCTAATGCACAGCTTTTTGTTTGGAGCTATCAGTTTAGCTGTCTTCACTGAACAGAATGAGATTAGGAGTGGCAAGGAAGGGCTGGTATGCAAGTGAAAGATGCCTGTGAGCTAAGAGTTGATTCCTAATGCTGCCTCTTCTTCCTCCATTTTCACTTAAATGAGATGGTGGCTAGGATTAACATACCCTCATATATTTGGCTGGGCTTCTTGTGCTATGCAGAAAGTTCAGGAGGAGAATGCCTTCTATGGCAGTTCACTTCTGCTTTACCAGGCTTTGACACCTGGCACCCCTCTCTGAAACAAGGGAGTACTTCTGATTCCTGGCATAATTATGAGGTAAGAACAGACCTTTGCATCATCTCTAAGATGCCATCAAATACCAGAGGACAAAGCTGCTCAAAAGCAGGCATCTGTCCTACTACTGTAGCTAGATACAGATAATTGCCTACTTAAACTTGACTTAAGCAACAGACACTGCACAAGTTTTCTAGAGGATTTAATGACAGAGAGATTCAGACAGTAACGTTGAGTTATCGTCAGTCAGAGCAGTTAATTGAAACAGTGGACAAAAATCTGGTTGTCATGATCTTAAACTATGAAAATTAACAGAAGACAATGCAGAAAAGCTCCTCTTCAGCTTAAGAGGAAACCTTGCTGTTTTCAAGTCAGGCTTATTTTATTAAGCAGGGTTATAGATGAGTTAAACAGATGGTTTTTAAAGGAATATGAGTCCATCTTTTCTGTAGCATTGTTGTCATCAACTTTCAAAAGCTGACAAAACCAGATTTCCAACTCCATAATATGAATTTCCTTGAAGTATATTGTAATAGTCACTGAAAACATAGATGTCTATCAGTGATATATGGCTGTTGAGAATATTAGAAATAAACCCCAACAACAATTAATCCATATAGTTGTGTGCTATCTTTAGCAAGTCATAGAGATTTTTCAGACTGAAATCTAAGCCTTCTCAAGGTATAAGTATCTATAATCTGTAAAAAAGAAAGAACTGGGAAAAATCTGTCTGTAGGAATAGGCTTGTATTTCATATGGAACAGCAGAATAGTCTCAACTATTCCTGGCTTTGATGGTTGAACAGGCATAAGAGCAATTGGAACCATTTGGCTGATGTGATTTAAGTGCTGTCCTAAAGCATCCAACTGCTGTTCCCAAAGAAGAGTGAGTTGGGGAGGAAGATGAACAAAAAACCATAGAAACAGAAAAAAAATAGAACTTGGTTAAAATAGAAGTAGTGAACTGAAGCTGTGTTTAAAAAATATTATTCCAAAAGGATGGAGAAGAGAATAGGTATGGACAGTATCTTTTGGATGGATGTAGCTGGGTTTATGATCAACTAAGTAAAGTAATGGGCTTGATGCATTAAAAGATACAGTGCAGTTTGCCTAGTCTATTAAGAATAAGTGTGGATGATTCTGCTGCAGTGAAAAGGAGGAGAGTATAAAGTATTAATGAAGATGGTTTTGTTCTGTGTTTGTCAGTTACATCTCTACATGCAAACAGTGTATTGGTCTTTTTTGCTCATTTAGATGTTGGGTTGTTTTAATGCTTTATTGAAGTAAACCGTCTGGACTTTGGGGTGCTATTCAGCCTGCAGAGATTTTTGCACATGTACTATATTATAGCTGGTATTAATTTTCAAGAGGGAAGTTTATTGGCTTTGTGTGGGATGCTTGTAAACCTGTACCACATCTGCAGGTGTGGCCATTATATCTGTTAGCTCGATTCTGTTTTCAAGATTCTCTGGGGATGAGTGATCCACAAACTGCAATAACATACAATGTCGTATTGAAAGTAATGGTTTCTATATTGTAGTGATTCCCATTTTCTAGTCCCCAAGCTCTGATTCCTCTTCAAGCCAAATCTTTCACAGGTATAAGCATGAGTTCACTGACAAACTTAAGAATGTTCTTAATTTTAAACATGTGAATAGTTCCCTAGATATGTCATAAAAAGGGTACCAATAGTAGAACTCCACATTTCATACAGTATTTAGCAAATACAGACAAAGGATACAGGTGTACTGAAAGTCAGAGGTTTTTTCCAAAGCATCATTTCTAGTTCATGGTGTTATTAAAAGCAGCAGCGTAAGAATGAAAACATGTTCACAATGGGAACAGGATTACCCTTAAAGTTTATAGCATTTATAAGGAAACAAGGGTCACAAGGGCATTTTAAAGGACTGTCTCACTCTGTTGCATGTGACTCTATTTAATCACTTGATTATCACAGGTAGATGTAAAGATAGCTAATGAAGTAGCTGGAAAAATAGTTGTGGCAGAAAAAAAAAAAAATAGACAGATTCACTAAAATATCTGTTTATACTCTAACTACCTCCAATGGAATGATTTATAAATGCTCTAGAATTAAGTAATTTACAAGCCGTAATTGTTAAGTCAGAGGTTGAACTGAAATTTTTCTGTCTGCATCAAACACTGAAACACAACAATGAAAGGATTTTGGCAAAATAAAGGTACAATAGGTTCCCTAACTTTAGATAGTTTGAATAAAAGAAGTTCTAAAATACCTAGGAAAGTTTTCTAAATTATGATGATGATAAAAATAGAACCCTCGGTTATCCTAACCTTGTTGAACTAACTAGCTCCTTCTTGTGATATTATTTCTGCCACCAGGAGAAATTTTCAGATGACTGGCTAGATCTTTATCTGGTAGAAAATTTGGGTTCAGTAGAACTCCACTGATTTCATTCTGAAGTTCTGTTTCCACTTCTGTTTGTACACTTAGCTCCTGGTTGCTAGCAGCGTCTGTTTTCTGTAGGCCTTAGTTTATTCATAATATGAGAATATTAATCTGTTAGCAGTCCTACAGAGAACTGTTTTCTACTGAAGTAAAAGTAATATACATAAACAGACTTGAAAAGTTCCTTTCCTGCACTCTTATCTACCATTATGAGCAGGGAATTAGTACAACACGTTTCTAAGCAAAGCTAAAATTGTTTTTAGCTCATGTCACAAATATTTTTTTATCAGATCTGAATGTAACCAACAAACACATTCCACTGAAGCCTACATAACTCAGACCTTTGAACTTTACACCAAATAGGATATGATCATAAAAATTCATAGAATAATTTTCACTCCTACATTTTACAGCTGAGAGTTGCAGAGATGAGGGCACTTTCTTCTGGGAGAGGAAAGCTAATATATGTCTAAAAGGCTATGACATCATAAATGGAGGCAGTAATATATATACATGAAAACTAGTAATATATAAATATTCCTGTTGAAAACTATACTGAACATGAGAAGTTTTCATTAATTCTTAAGGTTTAGTTAACCTAGTCAGTTTATTTGTAGTCAGACACTGGAATAGATCATGCTACCAGGACATCTGCTGAATAAACTGAGCCATCTGCTTAAAAGCTGATGGCACAATATAGAACAAATTGTTTATAATCTCTACAATTTCAGCACAACTACTTTCTCATTTCTATAAAAATATAACTAGAGCAAGTGTGTTGTCATTGCAAAGCCACCCTCCTGCACCCTCAGCATTCCTGATGGAGAAGGAAATGGAGTAGATGTTGCCCCTAACACCTGGGCCTGTAGGTCCAAGATATAAGCAAATGATGGAGAAGAAATAGGGCTGGGAAGAACGGTCCTCCTCCCTCTCTGGCACATAATCCTGCAACCAGCCTAAGCTGTGCTCGGTGGATTTTTGAGGGAAAAAGAAACTAAAGCCCACATGCAATATTACACTTAACTAGGTGTTAGTTTTTCCTCTTTCTTCAGCAAACAGTCATGATGGAGGAATAAATAAATACTCAGCTGTTAAATCCACTGTAAGGAAATCTGTCTATGTTAAACTGACTTTCCCCTGATTAAAGTAACTTCACATTCAAAGGGAATTTATATTATATCAAATAAAGATTCATTTCAAGTCCCTGATACTAACTATTGTAGTCTGGACCAGATCATGTTCATTGTGAAGTGAAGGATGGGTTATGAATGTGTTTCACCTTTTAAAAACTTTTTCCTTTTTGTTTGAAACTGCAATCTGTCTGTGATGTTAAGATGCATTTATGTCTCAACCTGATTTAGCATTAGTTTGTGGCCTCAATTTTAATGAGATGCCAAAACCGCTCCAGTTGAAAAGTGAATCTACTTTAATTTTATGGTTACAGAAATGGGCTAAGGGTGAAAAGCTCTAGGGGGTTTCACTGAGAAGAATTCATCCAAATATTGTCCTAATTCAAATGATATATTTTAAGCATTGTGGGTAGACAGCTGAGTAACACCTGCCCTTGTTGCCTTTGGCAACCTATGCTATTCTGCCCTATCATAAAAAGCCCTTTCCCTCTTCCACCTTTGGCCTGTTACCACCTTCTGCGTTTGTGAGAATATAAATTGGCTTGTAAGGGGATTTTGTGCTGTTCCTCAGTTGCGTTTGTCCAAGGTGAATTGTGTGTGCCTGCATGGGTGGTACGCTATAAATTCTGATTCCTTCTATTTTTTACACCTACAGTGTATGCTAGATAGACCCCAGGCCTGTTCTGCAGTAAAACATACAAATGTCTCCCTTGAGAATATTTAGGATAGGTTTTGCATAAGTGCAGATTATGCTTCCAGAGCCTTCCCAGCATATCCTGGTCTTGCCTTTGGGGAGAGCATTGTTGGAAATGGTAGGTCTCTAGATAGCTGGGAGATTACTCATGTTTAGAGAATTCCTCTCTGCAACCTTAAGGCACGTGACCTAGATGTGATGTTCTCACATTTTTAATAGTTGGGCACGGTTAATTCAGTGAGCAAAATTACTTATGCAAGGTAGAGACTAGGGTGTCAGCATACATGCATGACATTTTGTTAGGGCAATGTGGATAATAGGTTAACTTTGATCCATTGTTGTGTTAATATTTTTGTACCATGTGTAACATTATTTCAAAACTCTCTTTAATCCACTTTCAGTTAACTTTATTTCGTAATATATCTATTTTTTTATCAGCAGGCTAAATGAGAAGTCATTTCAAAGAATTTAGGATGACTTAGAAGAGAGATTTTGATAGGCGTGAAATTTAAGTTATTACATAAGATCACACAAGATCTTAAGTTATTACATAGGATCACTTCTGCCATTAATGTAGTTAGTCTTAGATTTTTTGTTAAGATGGCTTTTTAAAAAAAAAAAGTAGTATACTTTCCAAACCTTCCCATGTAAGAGGTCTGATTTTTATACTTTTATATGTATTATCTTATGTATCTGTAAATTCTCTTTTCTACGCATGCATCTGTTAAAGAAACAGATACCTTTCAACTCAAATTGCAAAATCAGTTCAATGTTTAAACATTTACTCATCTTAAAGGTGTAAATGATTCTACTGAGTGCAAGCACACTGAGAAAATGCCAAATGTACTTCTGTGATTTCAACAGAAATTATATGGTAAAGTTAGTCTGGAATAGTTTCTCACTAGGTTGTGAACATGATATTTTCTTCACTTTAAAAAATGTCACTGTCATCTCAAATTATTTTATTGTTGATATTTTTCACATTATTATTTTGCACTGAAACCATGATCATTATCATTCTTAGATACAGAGGGATCAAATCTTTCTGGAGAGTTTTATTTTCTTTCTCTCCACTACTTTACATGCCTAGGACCATTTTTTGTTGATTCTTTTTTTTTTTTCCTTGAACCTTGCACAGTCCAGATGTTCCAAACTTCAGAATACCAAAATTCCATGAGGGATTCCTGGTTTTTAAATAAATGCCAGTGTGGGTTAGGTCAAACTATGTCTAATATGTAGCTCAGCCCTCAAATGCTAGCCAAGCAGCTGGTATTTAGGCTGACATTGATCAAAAGACACTACCCCTGATTTTCTGAAGTCTGCCAAGATGAAAATAGTTCTTTCAATCTGGCTCTGCCATTAAGGCGGTTCTCCACATATTTTAACGCTAGGGTTAAGCCAGATCTCTTTCATGTTACATTCAAGCGTGTTTTAGCCAGAAAAAACAGACTCTCTAAAGCCATCAGAATAATGGGGTGATTTTGAAATCTCCCCTGAGTTTAATAAAAGGTGGTAGTTTTGGTGAAATTTCTCTGATAGGCCTTTCTGTTAATGCTTATCTAGATAATGCGTCTTCCAAATGTTCTGACCAGAGTGTTTGTGATATTAAGAAGACTTTGTCATATAGCTCCACAGATGTTTTTTCTGCACCTTTTTTATTATGAGTTGGAGTTAGAATTTCACAGCTATGTTGAAGGGTATTTTGTATTCTCTGTGCATCTAGCTATAGTCATACCAAATTCCCCAGGGAAATGGGGGGAGAATAGACTTTAAAAGACAAGCTTGTTGAAATGAATGCAGTGGTTACTGCTGAATGCCAGCTGAGTTCTCATGGTACAACTGCTTCTTATCCTCTTTAATATGGTGTCACATGAACAACATGGGTTTTGAATGCCTGGTGGTTGATGTAATATTGAGCAAGTTACCATCAAAAGAAATGGTGTATCAAAGTGCTCCAGATGTAGATTAAATGTGTATTTTCAATTGATTTGCATCTTTGGAAAGCAGAGGGAGAAAATATTTTCCATCAGTGTAACTAAGCATAGCTCCATTGATTTTTGGTGGCAATTTAAAGATTGCAGTCATCTTAGGGCCTGCCCTTCTAGTCAAAGGCTAACTACTAAAGCAGACCTACTTCAGATTCACTGCAAACTAGGATTTGACTTGTTTCTTCCAATTTCTAGTTAATTTGGGAACAGACGGGAGGAACTATTTTTTTATTAATATTTTTTAAATGTAGTCTGGTATTCAAGCTCCTGTGTGAAACTTTAATTGGCAGAATTAAAAGAGAAAAAAAGCAAAGTAGGTAAACTTTTTAAATAAGCATATAAGCTGTTTTAGTGAAAGATTGAGGTCAGTATCTCAGTGGACAATTCTACAGGTTTTTTAATATTAATATTAATTTACTTATTTAAAATGCAGAGCAACAATTCTTTTGATAAATGCAACCATTCTTAAAAAGAAAGGAAAAAAACCCCAACATTTAAAATTGTGGCTTTTCCTTCCAAGCTGTTTCCAGTGGCCAAAAATATAAGACCTTTAAAGGAGACGTGACTTAATACACAGATTATTAGTTTGGGTTTATTTATTCTGGAAGCCTTGTGAGTAGAGTTGCAGTTAAGTCCTGCACATTGCTGGTCACAGGGCAATCCAGCAGGGCCTGACTGTCCAGAGAATAAAGCCAATACCTTAACTACTCCTGTCTTAATAGACAATACACAGCCCAACACTCCACAGTTGTGTGTGGCTAGCTGACCACCTAGCCAGTTCATATATCTGACCCACAAATGTACAGTCCTTGGCATCCAAAGCACACATTTTTTGCTTTTGTCCTGCTTAGAATTTTCTGGCTTGCCAGTAACTCTCTGAGCTGGGTACCAGGTATGTACCAGGACCATGCTTGGTCCTGCTCGCTTACAGTCCCTCTTTTCTTTCCTCTGACAATCTGCTATTTCTAGGCCAATGTAGGGCCATGACAGCATTTTCATATCTTTCCAGTTCTCACTTATACTTGTTTACAGTCAAGTAGGTATAAGCCAAGAATCAGAATCAGTTGATCTGTTGGATGTATCATATAACTGCGTTCTGCTGCGTTGGCTCAGTTAGCGGTTTGGAAACACTTTCAGAGTATCAATTGCATTTCAGTAAAGAACGTGTCAAGCAGACCTACTGTCTCTCTCATTTGCAATTACATGAACTGTTACTCTTCCCATTTATTGAATACAAAACAAGCTTAAGCAACTATTTAAAGAGCACGTATTGGAAAATCATTGGAAAAGTAGTGTGTGTGTGTCTGTGTTTATGTGTATGCGCATAAGCCCCCTGTCAAGTGGAGCTGAAGTAGAGATTCCAACAGGTAATGATGTTTTCATTCAAAATTATTTTTTTCCAGATATATTACCTATACCTGACTTTTGATCATGTCTTCTGTGGCTGGTCAACTCTAGCATTCACTAACAATGTATGGTGTGCTAAAATCCCATACATACTAAGTAAAAATTCTCATTTTCTTACCGCAGTGATTTGCTTTATATGTTTGCCACAGCTTTAAAGACATAGTATTCAGAAACATAGTTAAAGCCTTGACACTGTTGACAATTCTTACAAAAGAACTAGAAACAGTTCTGTTGGTAGAGCCAGGTGTAACCTTTTGCAACAGAGCTGGGTATAGCTTTGAAAATGTCTGGCTTTAATTAAACTCTCAGAAGTTTTGAAGAGCTCTCCAATTTCCATCTGCTTCAACTTGTCAGCAGATCACAAGTTCATTTCCAAGCTGCTTGCTCTCTCAGCACCCACAGAGGGCATTGCAGCAGTCATCCCTGTAATTCTGTTCAGTATCCTTCTGCTTCGTTCTCTACACTGCATGCTGCCATGTACAGTGATGTAGTTAGAGACTAGGTACCAAACAGCTCCACTGGCTTCCCTTTATGCTACCTGTGGATGAAGACGTAGCAGATACGTAAGAACTATTCATTTGTCCATCTCAGGATAGTTTCAGTGACTTTACGGAGAAAGCTGGAATAATTTTGGGTCTACGTAGAGAAAATCTTTTGTCCTCTGTAGTTTATAGTTAAGCAAAGGGAATTCTGTCACCGTATGGATATATTTTTTTCAGTGTATAGATATTGTGCAAATTCTCATTTCAAGCTCCTTTCATGCTTTGTAGCATCTTACCACAAACTGAAATTCTCCAGTTGAAATGTGTGACTGTTCAATATGTGATTGTTCAATTTGTTCTTGCAAACATTCACAGCATTAAAATGTCCTCCATAGGGAATATTTTAATAGTGGTGCTTTTCCTCCAGGAAAAAAAAAAAACAAACAACAAACAAGGCATGGGATCATCAATCTGAAATTACTGTTAAGTGTTACTTCTCTCATAAACAGATAAAAACTGGGAGAGAGAAAACCAGGGAGATTAGCACCCATAGTAATTAGACTGTGTATGAAAGATGAACTTGGGTTTTGCAGTAGAAGTGTTGCTATTTCACTGTGTTCTGTAAGTAGCTCTTCCAAAGAGCTGGCTTACAACTGTGTCTGTTCCCCCATCCCCTGTTGTCAAAATGATAACATGAAATACAGCTGAATGACCTGATTTCTTAGGACAAGCTGACCTGTTTCATTGTTCAATCTTTTGCCATAAGCTTCAAGTGGCAGTCCTCTGGGGATCTTTTTGGAAATATGTAGAAACCATATTCTATAGATACAGTCAATTTAAGGAGAAGAAACATCACTGAATTCCAGTGTTATTAATTTAGTCCCAAAGAATAAAAGGACTCTGAGCCTTGTAGTGTTCTTTGCTGTATTCAGCATGGGAGGAAATCTTTACAGTTATGAAAAAATATAACTAGGACAGATGTTCTGCTGATATAGATTGCCTACAACTTATAATTTTGGCTCTGTGATACTTATAACTAAAAAAAAAACAGAAAAAAAGAACCCCACCAAACACCTTAGTATGACATGACCTGGAAGCTCAATGTGAAGGTAATGTTGTTTGAAAAAGTCCGTGACTCAAAACAAACAAACAAAAAAACTTGTCAGTAAATTCAGTAAATTTAGGGAAAAAAAAAAGAGAGAAATTATGAAAGTTTAAATGTGTCCTTGTATTGAATACCTTAAATTTTTTCATCATTTGTTCCATCTTCATATAGTCTAGGTTCTGCTGTATGAATATTCCTTATCCTGCCATGTTTGATATGATAATGATGCCTGGTGTTATTACAGATGAACATATATGAAAATACTTCCACCATATCATGAAACATCTTTCTAATGGGTGTGAACCCTGTTCTCTGTAACAGTAAATCCTGTATTACCTGTTAGCTGCTATGGATATTCACACAGATATACAACCCTAAAAAAATCCATTTTAAATATATAAGAAAATAATAATTTTATTTTCAAAATCTTGACTGAGACTGAAAAATCTAAAGTGCTGCTAATGTGGCCTCTCATTTCCATACATATATAGAAAACATTCAGGAGCTCTTGAAAAAAAAAAAAAAAATTTTGAATGTGAGTGGCTGAAAATGTTTTTGCTAAAGCTGATTTTACACTACAATGTGGCTTTCTACAAAAAATAGCCTTTATATACAGGTATAAAACCTTGATTTATTATTAGGTTTTCTACCGAGAATACATTGGTTATAATATTCGGTAAGGGCTTTGTGCTACAGGGGTATGGGAAGCATAAGTAACATATATTTGGCTTCATATGCTTTTTCTATTCAGGTTCTCGTTAAATCTGTTGCCTAGCAGAACTCTGCTTACTCCTTCTAAAAGACATCTCTGATTTTATCATTTCAGTTGACAATATTGTACTGTATAATCAAATTAAATCATTGCTCTAAGTCATAAACACGTAAGAAATATTTTGTTTCACTATAGATTCACAATAAGCTAAAAAGTTGAACATCAAGCAAATTTATTAGGATCAATTACCTTTATTAATGTTTGAATCTTTGCTAATGTTGGTATTCTCAGGCTGTTTTGTGCACTTAGATTTATGGGATGCAAAACTCCAATCACACATGCAGCTAAGTGAACTCATTTGGAAGGAGAAAATTCCTTCAGCTTTTTGGCCTTGAAACTGCAGTATCACCTGCCATCCAAAGCACTGAAATACAGAATATCAGAACTTTGATCTCATATCATTTCTAGAGTCTTGTTTGCGTCCGTCTACATTCTGGATGTGGTCCCTGGTGCTAACTTATGTGTTCTGAACATTGTTAGGTACACTGACAGTTAATACTACCTTCTTATTAAATAATATTTTTATTATAATGATGTTTGTATGGATTCACTTCCTTAGCAGAGTGAATGCTTTAACTTGTAGAACAGCAAAACCTGAAAACAACACAGGAATGATTCTCATTGTCTCTAAATAGAAATTTTTAAAAATGATGTTATTTTGTTCCACAGAAAGCAGGGAGGAAACACTAGCATGTTGTTGTTCATGGATATCTTTGTCTTCTGTCAAAATATTTTGTATTGTTCAGTCAGTTCTAATTATGGACTTTTGCTACTCCTGTTGAGATGTGCTGGAAGCTTCTGGGTATGAGAGATACTGGTATTTTGGCCACGGTGAGGTCACAGCAATACTCTAAGCTGAAAAATAACCCTGTTGGCTTATTCAACTTTCTAGTGAGTTACTTGAGTAAAGATTTGAACTGTCCTGTGGTATTTATGCTACTTAACTGTTCTCGTAGTTGTGCTGACTACCTGCTAGCAGTGCAGTAATTGCATTGTAATTTGTCGCCAAACTAGAAGTCTGTAGATCATGTTCTCTCACATCCAGAGAATGATCAGGTGTCACCCTCTGCAATACTGCATGGCTCCTTCAAAAGACTAAGTCCCCTTTTACATGTATGTTTTACATGTTTTCCAGTTTGACTGTACAGTGCAAGAGCTTGGACTGCATGTAAATTCATGGAAAGTTGTGTCCAGCCAATTAGGAAGTGCCTTGAGAGATATAGATGTATATACACACATATATTTAGTGAAGAGTTAAGAAAGCATGGGAAATGCAGGGAACAGGTAACTCTTCGGTAACTTTTCTTATTGTCTGGTCAGCAGACCTAAATTATTCCCAGCCTGGGTGAAGCTATAAAAGTAAAAAACAACTTATGGCATGCACTTCACAGCTTTCAGCATAATACCTACCTGCAACTAGCACTATTTCTATTCCTCTAAGGCAACTTTAAATATTGATATCATAATGATTTCTGTCCTACACAGGAAATCCAGAAATGAGCTTAGGGTGGGTTGCCAAAATTTGGGAATGGAGAGGAGTGCAGAACATGAAGTGGGAGGGAGGCAGAGGGTAGAGAGAAGCAAGGTTTTAGTGCAGCTCCTGAGCTCTCACTGAATTTAGCCTGCAGAAACACACATGCTTAGATCTTAAAGCTCTGCCATGTTAGGCATAGCTGAAAGTGGGTAGTAGATGTGTACGAACAACAGCAGTAATTTTTGTGATACAGCAGATTGCTAATGCTTTTCTCAATCAGTTCTAATTTTGTGTGCAGCATATTGGTATTAATACATATTTTGGAGAAGAGGCAAAGTACAGGTCCTGACGCAATAAGATTTCCGCGGCAGTTTTTGCAAAATTAAGAAGCTAGCCCCAGTGGAAAAGCTTTACTGAGTATGATTGAAATTAAAATAATGCTGTCAGGAAAACAGATATCCTACTTTCAGTATGACTGTTACGTGTTGTGTTTATAAATACCGAATTTTACTATCTCTCAGAACTGAGATGGTATAATTCACAATATGTAGTGGCTTTCTTTGTTCCACAGAGCATGTTCTCAGAATCTGAAAGTCTTTAATCTGCTATATAGCTAAATACCTAGATTATTAATTTTCTGTATGTTTTTAATACTTGTTTATGTATCTCTCTTGAAGTTTGTCTTCTTTCAAAGGAAGTCTGGATCCACCTATACATTCCCAAGGTGTTAACCCAGGGTTTTTAAAATAGTACCATACACTAAATTCGGCAAGTGACTGAGTTTCCTGGCTAGGAGTTATGTCAATCAACTTGAAATATGCATTGCAAATTAGTAAATGAATGCAAATTCATTCACTGTCAGGTGATGTTTATTGTCAGTTTAACTAGTGCACCTCCCCAATTGCAGTGATTCAGAATAGTTGCATCTCTCATATTTTATTCCTTGATTTTGTTATTCATGATTCACATGGTTCTGTAACATGTAAGATGTCTCTTGATATCTGAGTTCTGTACCTCTGTAAGCAATGAAGGAAATTTTGAATTCAGCACATCTTCGAAAAGATAGTGATGTAAGCACTGAACTGACTACTACTTCTGTTTTAAAACAGTGCTTGACCACAAAAGAGATTGCTCCAAACCTACCAGGCATGAAAGCATACACTCTGCTTTATGCTTCCAGACTGAAGGTCACAAGTATTCCTACAGAAAAACTTTCAGCACACACCAAATTTTAATGAAGTTTTATGAAATTCTTAATGAAATCACGATGACAGAAGTAATAATGACATGACTGTATAATACTATTTTCCAAATGAATTTAGTATAGATTGTTTTGTTTCTTCTATATACTTCTTTAACTTGCTTCTGAGTGCCATGCTTTATCTTTCTCTTTGTCATTTACCTAGACAAATATTTCATATAAGTGGTACCTTTGTAATCTCTTTTATCATACTTCCAATATATACTGAAAATGTAATGGAACTGAGACCCACTTTGAGTTACCTGATATCCAGTGTACCAATTAGATATTACATCCTTTAAGTAGATATGAGTGTATAGGTCACTCAGTACTAATCGTCTTCATTTTAAAGGCAACTTGTAACATTTTAAAGCAACCCACTAATGTTCAGGTATACAATTACTCTTTTCTGTGTACCTGCTTGACCTCAGCATATCATGTCATTTTATTTTCTCTTATATAACTGTCCATGAAGTTACTAATTAGTGAATTGTTATATGAGATTCTATAGCTTTTAAATTTTCATGTCCCCTGTCCCTTTTGTTATGCTGTGGTGGAAGTGAGAGCAAAGGTATGAAGGTGGTAATGTAACAGTATTAACCAAGATGGTAAGTCATTGCATCTATTAGGGATGGTCACAATTTCACGCACTCAAACCACCAACACATGATGCACTGTATTGAAGAGCCACAAGAATTTTAAAATGTTCTATGGGTGTTCCTGGAGGTTTTGTGTAGTAATTACTACAGGTTTACAACTCAGTACTGAATGCATCTGGATAAATTAATTCTTTGCATAGAAAGGCTTTATTTGGTTTCATAATGGCTGGAGTAGCCATCTGAAAAATCTATAGCAATTGTGTAGGTTTAAATTGCATCAACTACCATGGTATTGTGAGGCATTTTCAGCAGAAGAATGAGACTTATATTCTGTGTCAGTCTTTTATATTTAGTATTATGAAAGTATTCTCATAACTTAGATTTGAACTTTCCCTCTTTGTTGGTCTGATGCTGTCCTCATTTCCCTTTTAGAACTTGGTTGTTTCTCCTCTACCCCCACTTTTTCCTGCTGCTCTTTGTAAGTTCGTTTTTCTCTTGTTTTCTTCTCTTATTCTAGCTTGTGGCTTTCTCACCCTCCATGAACACAAGCATGAGATCCAGGCACTTGGTCACATGGAGGGAAAGAAATCACAAGCTGAGTGTTTTGGCAGCCAACCAACTGCTGCCTGTCAGTCAGCACTGCCTGCCCCCGCTAGATTATGTACGCTTTCTGTTCAAACTACCAGTACGGACTGGCTGCAAGCCAGATGTTGCAGCTGTTTTAGACTTCCTGTTTCATGACAAAGGGTTCAGGAACTTTAGGTGCTCTGCTAGCAGGAAACGTTTGCAGAAGGTACATTTTCAGCTCAGAGGACTTGACTGTTCCTCATAAGATATCCATTGCCCTATTCTCTACAAGCTATATGAAGTCAGTGAAAATTTTGCTTGCATCACAAGAAATCTGTATGTGACTTATCATCTTAACACATATCTCCTGGGCTTCTGCTCCTGTGCTTCCTTCTCCTGCCTTCCTACAAAAGTGATTTTCTGGTGATAATTTAGTAATTCCCATGCTGGTCATTTCAAGGAAACAGAAGAGTAAGAAGGAACCAATCATTTGCAGAATTAAGGTCCTTTTTAACCCCTAGAATACTTTGCACAGAATCTTAGGTAGGGGTAAGAATTCTTTTAGGTAAGAGAACAATTTGTTTTGGGTAGATAATACTTCCACACAAGAAAGCAAGCTAAATTTCTAAGAAATGTAAACCAAGGTTTTGACCAATATCTAATATTTTGTTCACCCTTTTCTTCTTGATGAGGTGACTGCAGCATGTTGTATATATTTGCAGACTATGTTCAATTTGTCAAACGCTTCATTTTCAAATAGTGATTTTTTAAGTGAGAAACAATGCATTTCTCATTGTTCCAGTAGAAATAAACATGCCAAAATACTTAAATACTATTAGAATAGAAGAATGGTCTGAAAATGTGTTTAAATGCAGAGAGATTTTGACTGCATGCAGTGAATGCTGAGGCCTGCACAATACATTTCCTCCAAACACTTAGCTTTGAACTAATATAACAACTATTCTGATAGAATTTGCTAAAGGACTGAACCGTCACTGCAAGTCACATCACAATTATCTGTATGGAGTTCAGAATACTAAATTATGGCATTTGGCTTTAGAGCCCAATTATGCATAGTTGGTGCAGTTTGGGGTTTGGTTGTTTTTTGGTTTTGTATTTTTCTTTTTTTTTTTCCCCCTCACTTTACAGTGATTACAGCACAAGATGTGAATATCCTTAATTTGCTTTTCGGAGGTTGATATTAACATATTGTGTTTGTGTCCCTGTGTTAACCTGTTCTATACTGGGGCTATAAATATTTATGATTTGACATTTAAATATGAGTCCATTTGTGTTTCTCTTACAGAACTCTGTTTCTGTTTTCACAGGGAATACCTGTTCCCCTGTTTGGATAGCCTCTGAAACAGGAAGGTTTAAATAGCATTAAAAGCAATATATAATTATCTTGCCATTTTGAATCTAGTTCAGCAGCGCACAGAGCCACTGCAGCATTACATTTAGTGCATCTCTGCAGTACTCACCCACTGGCTGAGAGATAAGAGAAAAATTGCTGTATTGTGGTTAAAAAAATCATTATTGTTACTGTTATTTTAACCTGGATTATTTCACTACAGGCAGCTGCATAAGTACAACCATTGTGTGGCTGGCTTATTTCATGGGGAAGTATAGAAAAGCAAGTGTGAGGGAGAAATGAGATGGCTGCATTTCTGAGGAAACTTACTGTAGAAATACAGCCTCAGTCCCTCAGGGGTCTGTAGTGCTACCAGTGCTGTTTAATATCTTCATCAATGACATAGTGGGACTGAGTGCACCCTCAGCAAGTTTGCAGATGATACCAAGCTGAGTGGTGCAGTTGACACACCTGAGGGACAGGATGCCATCCAGCAGGACCTGGACAAGCTTGAGAAGTGGGCTCAGGTCAACTTCATGAGGTTCAACAGGGCCAAGTGCAAGGTCCTGCATCTGGGCCCAGGCAATCCTCTTTATCAATATAGGCTGGTGAAGGAAGGGTTGAGAGCAGCCCTGCAGAGAAGGACTTGGGGCTACTGGTAGATGAAAAGCTGGACATGAGCCGGCAATGTGCACTTGCAGCCCAGAAGGCCAACTGTATCTTGGGCACATCAAAAGCAGCATAGCCAGCAGGTCGAGGGAGGTGATTCTACTGCTTTACTCTGCTCTGATGAGACCCCACCTGGAGTACTATGTCCAGCTCTGGAGTCCTCAGCACAAGAAAGACATGGACCTGTTGGAGTGGGTCCAGAGCAGGGCTACAAAAATGATCAGAAGGCTGGACCACCTCTGCTGTGAGGATAGGCTGAGTTGAGATTGTTCAGCCTGGAAAAGGGAAGAGTATTGGTTTTGAGCTAAAAAGAGGATAGATTTATATTTAGATCTAAGGAAGAATTCTTTTACAATGAGGGTGNCCTCAGCACAAGAAAGACATGGACCTGTTGGAGTGGGTCCAGAGCAGGGCTACAAAAATGATCAGAAGGCTGGACCACCTCTGCTGTGAGGATAGGCTGAGTTGAGATTGTTCAGCCTGGAAAAGGGAAGAGTATTGGTTTTGAGCTAAAAAGAGGATAGATTTATATTTAGATCTAAGGAAGAATTCTTTTACAATGAGGGTGGTGAAACAGTGGCCCAGGTTGCCCAGAGAGGTGGTAGATGCCCCATCCTTGGAAAAATTCAAGGTCAGTTTGGATGGGGCTCTGAGCAGCCTGATCTAGTTAAAGATGTCCCTACTCACTGCAGGGAGGTTGATCTAGATGACCTTTCCAGCCCAAACTATTGTATGATTCTAGGAAATAATCAAATTCCTAGAATAATATAAACCTCAATTAGACTTCCATTTCTAGCCAGCAAGTTAGGGTGATACATATCCACCTTCTTATTTCTGATATTACATTCCGTTATTGAAATTTATCAATGTTAGGGATCTTCTGAGGTGAAAATCCTAGGAACAAGCTAGGATTCCTGAGTTACATCAGGGATGAATGTGGTCTAACATGGAGTTGGTGAGCTCAATAACAATTATGTTATTGTTACTGTATTTACTCACTCCCTAGTGAGACTGAGTCTTGATCCAAAACTGCTGCCCTATGAGTTTTCTCTGTGTTGGGAAGCGGGATCACACAAATGTGCTGTTTTGGAATTTAATAACTGAGTTGAAGACCTGTTTGAAGCCATGTGTTGAGCCTTTTTGATTTTACACTCTGTAAGGTTCTGAGCTGGCAGGCAGCACTGCCTGTAACCACTGTACCCAAAGACAGGCCTGGCCCCATATATCTGGGGAAGAGGAGAGTGGGAAAGATTTGAATTCTCCAGTGGGAAAACAGTTTGTTGGAAAATTTCTCATTTTATTGTCATCCACTTCAAGGTTCCTTAACACAGAATAAAAAACGTGCTAGAAACAAGAGTTATTTCTGTGACATTTTTGCCTGGATTTTACGGAGCCTGTTATTTGCAGAGAATGTTTGTGGATCCAGGTTTGGATTTTAAATTCACCTTCCCCCAAAACTGAAGTCTGACACCTTGGTCCAGGCCTGTCACTCTTGAAAAGTTATATCCTGCTTCGGGCTCAAAGGCCATTTCTGATTTTTGGAGATATAAAGCAGTAATAACTTGATAGAGTAAGAAATAGTCTTATTAAACACTGTCTTGTTCTAGCAAACCATACCCCAGCTGCTCTAACATTAGGCCAGCTGTTAATAATTTTACAAGCAGAGCACAAAATAGCAGCTTGATACCTGACTAAAGGGGAGCTACAACATTGCATGAGAACATTTAAATGTACTACCCTTAGTGAGCAGATATTAATGCTATTTCAAGGAGTGTCAGTGAAGAGTCTTTGATATTGTGATTGGGATACTTGCTATTACATCCATAGTGACAGCTCCAATTGACAGGATTAAAAAGGCAAAATTAAAAAAGGAATTATTTCATGCCCTCAAGTGCAGATAAGAACAGTTACATCTCTGCTACATGTCTTGGCTTGACAGTGGATGTTTTTTTCTTATGGCTTTTCATACCCTGCACAATTCTTAAATTCTCTGTGTCATTTCACTTAGTCTCCTTTCTTATATTCTCTCCTTTCCTGCTACATCTTTTTATTCTCCTTGCCCTCTCCATTCCGAAACCTCCATTATTTCTAAATGTCTCTTTGTTGTTAGTTTTATATATTTTGTAGTCTGGAATTATTTTTTGTCCTCATTATTTCTTTTTGCAGTGACTTTTCTAATTCTCGTCCCATATTTTAAGGTTTTTAAGGAGATTACACTGAGAGATTGTGACAGAAATACC
>VZZY01013560.1:0-39943 GCA_013400335.1 Eurystomus gularis
GTTCTGTGAGACTGTGAAGATGATTATTCGGGACCAGAGGAGCGTTGTTGCTTCAGTGCTTGTGGGATTAGCATCAATAGTCTGCCTCGGCTTGGCACCTTCCACCACGCTGCCCACTATCTTTATTCCCTTCTTTCTGTGGATGGCTGGCTAACAGCCTCCCCGGGGGCTCGCGGCCCGCGTCTGTACATAGGATGTATACTACTGTATTTATGAAAGCACAGATTAGTCTTGGGCGTCGTATCCTTGTGTGCCATTTAAAAATACAACTTTTTCTAGAACACAGTGCACAAGGCATAGCTTACTGTGTAAGCCAAATAATAGATTTCCTGAAAATCTCAGTTGGTACATTTTAACACACCTTTCAATCATGAAAAAGTAGGGTTGCGATGCAGTTCTGCTCCTTGCCTTTAGCCATAATGATTCTGGTGTTACCCTTCACATTCTTCAATTCCTTAGCTGCATACCCAGGTGCCGTAACTATGAATACAAATGGATGGAGTTCTACAAAGCGATGACTATTGAGAACAAACCATTTACCTCTTTCTTTGATAGATATAGTGGACATTCAGAAGTTACTGTTTCCATTCCTAAAATATTATTCAGCAGAGATACAAGAAAGTAAACCAACTCCTTTTGATAGCAAAGAAGCAAAACTAACCCTGTGCTGGGTGCTGCAGGAGCACAATCTGGCCAGATTGGCTACAGTCATTTCCCTTCTGGGAAGTGTTCACAAATCTCTCATTTGTATTGTGTAAACATTTGTTACCATGTTGAACAGCTTTTTAATTGAGGTAGTGGTATGGAAAGATGGTAATTCCTCAGCGTTTTCCTTGCTGCTGATAGTGGTTAGTACGGCTAATATAAATGGCCGCAGAGGGCTTTATGGGATCCAGGAAGACACTAGCCTGTTTTATGACAACTAGTGATATACAAATGTTGGAAATTTCCATCGTTTCAGGGCGCGTGGCGGGGAGGAGAAGGACATATGCCAATTTAGTTCCTGCCTTCCCTCCGCAGTGGGACCCACGTGGGTGCCATAAAACATCAGGGACCATTGGAGCAGTTTCTGTGGGGGCTGTATTGTCATTTTGGATATTGCCTTAGAACAAGATGTCTCTCAGTGAAAGACGACATGACTTCTTATACTCGACTCTTGTGAATAAGTATTCACTTGCAAGCCAGCAGTTGGTGCTAAAAATGTTTCATCTTCAATGCTGAGGCCTTTCTGCTCATCCAGAATGTGTAAAGTTGGATTTGAAATCAGGTTCATTTAGCCAGTTGTTTGAGTGCTAAAAACCTGTGCTATTTTTTTCTTAGTAATGCACTGGTGTACGCAGAGAAATTGTTCAGCTCCTGGAATGCCTTGCGTGCGACACATGCACTTACATGTTCACGTGCTATGCTTGCCTTCCTTTCTAGTCAAAGGCAAATACGATGATGTCTTCTTCACCAAGGACTGAACCTCAGATTTACTCTATGGTGTTCAGTATCCTGTCGTCAGCTCTCCTACTGAAGCGGCCACTTTCCCCGTTTTTAGATAGACTCACTTTAACTGTGCTATAAAACCCCTAGACCTTACAGCTGCTTGAAGACTGGGTTCTTGAACTGTGAGTCTACTTGGCTGCTCTCTAATCATCTTTCTTCTGGCTGCTCCACTATAACCGACGACGAATGTAAAGACTGTGTTGAAATCCCAGGCTCGTAGGAAACCGCGGTGTGACTGCTGCTGCCATCAGCCGAGTGGGAACTTCAGCCCAGCTTTCAGCACACGGTCAGGCTGCAGCCCACCTCCATGCGGCTGGGTATCGATTACTGTTGGATCCTCGTAAACAACTTCTGTTCTGCTTTCAAAGATTGCAAGGCTCAGTGTAACTGTTTCTGGTAAACTTTTAAAATTAAGGTGTTTTTTAATTAACATGAATTGTTTTTTCATAATGTACGCATTAGTAATATTTACATAAATTCCAGTGTGGTTTTTTTCTACTTGCTGTGCATAAGGTATGGACTGTAGTCATTACTGTAATTACATAAATAGAATTTATTCATTTAGATATGTTTACTGGCCTCTTGAAATCTATTGTAATGCTATAGCATTTCACTTACATAGCCCAGTAGGGCACTGAACAGTCCATTAACATGCAGCTACATGGTGTCTGATTACAGGTGGGCTTTTCTTTGCCCCTTTATTTACTTGGGATTTATACGAATTCCAGTAATTCTTATGATTCACTTATACAATAAACAATGGGGTCATGACCAGTAACCAAATAATAAGTGGGTTTTTTGGAAGGGAGAAAAATGTTTGTGCTCTAGCTTCAATATCAAAGGACCAATGCTCCTGCTTTGCTAATGCTCTTGAGCAAGAAGCATCCATGCTGGACTGGGGGACTAAGCTGGGATTTTCACAGGTGTCTATGAAGGAAATGAAAGCAGTTCCTTGCAGAATTCCAGCTGTCTTAGTAGGGAGTTTTCCTTCAACATGTGAGGTTTTAAGCTCATGAAATACTATGAAATGGTCTAGAGTGTCTTGCTGTATTCTTTCATCAAAGGCAAGTAATAATATGGCCATAGGAAAAGAAATTGTTGCATGTTTAGGACTTTTTCCTACTAACTATAATTCTAGCAGAGATCTGAAAATTTTGTTAGAAGTCAGAATCAAATCGGTCATACTCTGAGGGGAAAAAACAAGACTAGCAGGCGTGAAATCTTATGTTCAGCTCAGCGGGTGGTGCTTTTGCTCAGCAATATTTTGGTAAATGTCAGTGTCAACTTTTTTCTGTAATTACTTGAGTAAAAAATAAGCACTTGCCCTAGGTGGAGCAATGCATTTCAGACTGGAGCTCCACTGTGATGCTGTAGTGGGTCTGGCTGAGCTGGTTTTCCACATTGAAATGAAGGAGCTTGTTATAATAAGAAAAACACAGAAAACTGTTCAGCTGTTCGGAAATGTATGTGCTTAGAAGTGAAATTGTTCATAGGTAACGGTAAGTGATGGTGATGGAGAGCGTAAATCTAGAGCTGCAGCTCAGTTTAGTGTTGGGGCAGTTTTGAAAAGCTGTGTGGTTAAACCAGAGCATGTAATGGAGGAGTATAACCATCACCCCTGTGCCACTGGGAAACGCAAGCAGTGAAGACATCTAGTTAAAAGGATAGATGTTTCACTTCAGGCTTTCCAAAGAAAACAAAAATAAAATGAGCATTCACAAGGCTCCAAATGTTTTTACAAAACCTGTCTTTAAAAGAAAGAAAAAAAAAGGAAAGTTGCTAAATGAAGACTTTAGAACAGTGAGCTTTCTGTTTGTATTTATTTTAGCTTGGAACATAAATGATTACTCATTTTGTGGTGAACAGTCATCTGCTGCTTGATTTCACCTTTGGGTCCTCCTGTTCTGAAGGAGAATGCTACATATAAATACCACTGAGGCTTTTAATGAAAACAAAATCATAGCAATACTTGTTAAAGTCTGAGGGGGTGGGTAAGAGGGAATTAAACTCGTGTGTGACTTGACATCGTCCAGACAGGTTTTCGAAAGCAAGCTGCAGCAACAAGAAACATTAGAACTGTGATCTCTAGAAATGATACGGTGTTGTATTATTTATTGCATGTTCGCACATTAAATAAAGCGTCACACAGTCATTAGTTAGCATCTCCTTTATCCACTGAAATTAAAAAAAAAAAAAGTTCTCGGGTGACTCTAGGATCCATTTGTTCCTTATGCTTTGTAATAGCTTAGGACCTGATTCCTCTGAGCACCTAACTGTCACTGATGGGAAATAAAGACAGAAAAGCGTAGTAGTTTTAAGGCTCTTTGCTGCAGTGAATTGCACACTCCTGTAAGCCTTACGGAAGTCTTTCAGAACTTTGTGCTGGTAAAATAAATGATCTCCTCTGCTGTAGGAATAGATCACTAAATGTATTTGAGGGCTGTTTTGGACATAATTTCTTAAAAATCAAATCTGTGCTGTGTTTTGTGGCTTAGCTTTGCTTCTGAAGTCAAGGGAACATTCAGGATATAGTCCTGAGTGCTCACAGATTATGGGAGAAGGAGGGGAAGTAGAATGATCTTTATGAGTCTTAAATCAGAATTACATTGATTGCAGTACTGCAGTTCTCTCTGTGACAAAACTTGTGATTGATGTTTACTATTTCTGTGTCTCACAGGGTAGAAAACTTTCTGTAAGATGTTCTATAGCTTTTTAATGTTTTCCCTCTTTATTAGGGAACTTTATTTAGCCCTGGGACCTTGTTTTAGTAGTTGTCTCTTCTCTACAGTGTATCTGTACATTGGAAAGCGGTGGCTGTCCTGTGATGGTGTGATTTGAAGCAATTCAGCTGCACAGTTCCTTACAACTACATCACAACACCTGCAACTAGGTGCTTGGTCTGAATGAGGCGGTGAAAGTGCAGGAGGCAGATAACGTGGGTTTATTTTACTAGCAAGGGTAAGACACATTAAGTGTGCTGAAGCACCAGTCAGTGAATGCAGGTGTGTGTGCTTGTGACGATTCAGATGTAGCTTAGCAGGGCACACTGGGCACAGGGATGTGTCTGCTCTCCTGTCCCCAGCTGGAGTTCAGGGGGCTTGAGACAGGGTTGCATGTTAGGGCCACAATTAAATGGATTAACTTGCCTTCTGTTAAATTGAGAGGCGTGCCATTAATACCACAGGCTGTAATCTAACTTAGCAAACAAAATGGGCTGGGATCCATCTTCTCACTATGTGGTGGTACACTGGGACTCACATCTATAGCGGAACTCCCTCACCACTACAGTGTAGCTTCACCTCTAGTGGCTATTGGTCATGCTCCCTGGCCTGCCTGGTCCCAAGGCATGCTCCAAGAGTGCCCCAATTAGCAAGGGCTGCAACTGGCATAATGCAAACAGCATCCATGTAAACATGGATGACCACGTACAAATGTGCTAACCTATTCTGTGAGCTTGTTTCGCTGAATCACCTGGCCAGAATTTTAAGATAGACATTCCCACTTGCTGCCCAAAACCTTGAGTCCCTTCCTGAGTGAGCAGCACTTTGGAGGCAACAGCAATAGCATTTCATAGAGTGCAAAAATGTGATGGTTACAGCATTTCTGCAGATTTGGGAGACCTGTTCCTAGAACCTTCTCAGTCATCCTGCAGGAGATTCAACAGACTTTTGATAAGGTTATGAGGTGGCCACCCTTCACCTTTTCTAGTTTTATCTCATGGTTAGGACAGTGATTATTGATTTTGTTTGTTTGTTTTTTGGTTTAGTTTTTTTTTTTTAATCAAGTAGGGCAACACGTGTAGCTTTGTGTTAGGAGAAGACTGCTCTCTGGCCACTCTGTGGTGAAACAGGCTCTGTTTGGGTTCCACGTATTCTCCCCCTCTAAGGGGGGTGGGTGTCGCTTCTCATAGTCCCTGGGCCCCAGTGAGGTTCTGAGTTGTATATGCAGCCAGGAACTAGAAATGCTAAGACTGAGACATTTCTGACTTTGACACATCATGAACTGCAGCCATTCGGAAAACTTTCAAGTCAAAAAAAAGGGAGAGACCATCAGGTTAGATCAAAGGTTTGCTGCTTTGCCGCAGCGTTGCTTTGGAAAAAGTATTTGCTTTTTACTTTTTTTTTTTGCTTTCCCTGCTGTACCTCCAACTATTGCCTACAGTTTCTCTTTTTAAATTCTCTCCCATTTCTGTAACTGGGGCAATAATAATCTTTCTGTTTTCTAGCCAGCTGCAAGACTTGGTTAAGATTTGCATAAGGTTGTGGGTTCCTTGCATTGGACATACCAAATAAATAAAATGCACGGCTCCTTACCAGAGGGCAACTTCCTTGCCTGTGAAACCAGAGTTTTCTGTGAGGCTAAGGAGGTACACTATTTTATATAATTAAGAATACATGCAAACGAAGGGTTATGCTCTGCTAAACCTGCCAAGCTACCTTATCTTCTTAAACCCGATTCAGATTTGCACCCATGCTCCTACAATTTTGCAGAAAATACCTGCACATTTCCATTTAGTACCACACAGAAACACAGGGAGAGGTGGGTCTGCTGCTGCCACACACGGAGGTAAAAAGTTAGTAATTAATTCTAATAAAAAGTGAAGAAACGTGAGTGTGAAGATAATGAGAGGTCTCCTGCACCCCTGGTGCAAAGATTAGAGTTAGATATTAAACAGAGTAACTTTTTTTATTTTTGTTTGCAGACAAGATTGTAGGTGGCTCCAAGTGAATGCTCTGGAGGAGGGAGGCAGCTGGTTTCAACCGCATTAATTTGGAGTCTGTCTAAACAACGTGGTAGTGCACTGTGTAAGTAACATGGAGCCAGTAATGACTTGGTTGCCTCCAGAACCAGAAACAGCGTAGCTGTGAAAAAGGTAGAACTGCATTTAGCTCTAAGGCAAGAAGGCTGGTTGGTTCAGCATCGTGCTATCACAGCTCTGTTGCTCTTGGAGCCTGAACAGATAGCACCTCGTGGTCCTGTCCTGTTTTGCAGTCATACCAACTCACCTGAAGCAAGAGCTCTGAACCATGCAGATGTGCCCCAGACTGTTTAAATTCCACCCCAGGCCTCATTTTATTAATGGGTTACTTTACATGGGTTCCAGCTCTGCCAGTTCCTGAGAAGTCCTTCCCGAAGTATCTCTTTCCAAGCTTTGGAAGAGTAGCCTGAAAGCCTCACTCAGGCTGAGAATAGCCTCAGATTGGCAAGCGTGTAAGGCTGCAATGCCTAAAGTACACATGAAGATGTAGCCTGTGATATCCACAGTCACGTTGCCATGTCCCATTCCTCAGTCTTTGATCAAGCTCAGGATGTGCACAAAACTCAGCTCCTCTGGAAATCCAAATACATAATAAACTAGGGCACAGCCCTAACAAAAGTAACATCTCTTCATCCTGTACATCAGCCATTCGGCACAGACAGTGGCAAGGTAAAGACAGCTTTTTATTTTCCTTTTAGTTATTACTCCCAATGTCTGACACCAAGTAGGTTTGGTCACACTGTAAGTAAGAAAGAACCACTCCATTGTATGGTTAACTATTTTAGAATGACATTTTGATGATATATTGACAGACAGGGTGTAGGCTGGGAATAATGTCTTTTCAAAACTTGCCTGGAGAACACAGTAATTCTGCTTGGCCAATGAACTGAAGTTCCAGTGAGGAATGGAGTGTTTCTATTTCTGATGCCTTTGAGTAATTCCAGTAACTCTAATACTGTTAAAGCATTGAGAATTGCACAGGCAGTAGACCTGATGCATAGTCATGAAATGCGTTTCAAAATTATAATGAGATTTTTATGACTTGCAAAGATAATTTTACAAGCAAACTGAAAATATCCACCTAAACCAGTTATAGGTTTTGCTTTCCCTCAGTAACATTCTAGTTTGCATTTTTAAATCTGGGGAAAGTTTGTGTTAAAAGCTCTCTTGCAGGCAGTACTCAATCCTGCAATTAAATACCAATTTGTGCTTGCAACAACAGTCTGTTCTTATGGGAAAGACACTGGGTTTGTGACATAAGTGGTGAGCTCACTGTATAATTCAGCAGGAAAGGAACATGGGATGTGAGCAAGACATCTGTTTATAAAGAAAACATTTGATCCTAACAAAATAAGAGAAGTTACTTCAAAAAAAATCACTTTGCCAGCACTGCATATTTTAAAAGTTATCCCATTAGGACAGGTTCTCAGTAATTGAGTACGTAGAACTCAAGCTTCTTTATTGCAACAACCTCACTGGGTTATGCTTCTTTCAGCTAAAATCAATGCGTGCTTTGTCACTGTCTTCGTAGAGAGCAACATTAAGGATGAAGTTTTCCCACCCATTCCCTGACCTCCCCCAAATCTTGTACCTGTGGAAAGTGAATAATGAACTCCCGATAACGATGAAATTTACACTGAATTATGAGGAATCCTACAGGTCATAAACTGTGCCACTTTTTAATTTTTTTGTAGTTCTTCAAATCTATTCAGACAGCTGCTGACAGACAGTTGCTTCTGCACTGCCACCAGTGCTTCTACCGATTTTTTCTGCTGGTCCAGGCGATGCACTCTTCAGCTGGCTTCTGAGGTCTTTTTTCTGTGAACCCAACCACTCCCATTAATCTTTAGGGAAGCTGGACTCTCAATTCGGAGCTGCTGCAAGACAACCAGACACTGTTAACAACTTAACTACCTTTGAGAGCCCTGAGCTTACAGGCAAGGGCCAAATTTTTCAGCATCACAGGAACACAGGAATGAATTTGGCAATATCCGAAGGTCTGTTTAGCCCCGTATCATTCTCCACCGATGAGCAACAGTGAGCACTTACAGAGAGGGTCCAGGTACAGACAGAGTCTTGATATATTCTCAAAACATTCTGTAAGCAACAATTCATGAATTTGCAGCTTTAAAGCTTGTGTTTGTTTCATCGTGTTTAATAGTCTTACCCTATGTGAACTTGTCTTTTTTAGCTCATCTGTCTGGCCTCCCAAAGGCTCTATGACAAGATTAATTATGACATATGAAAAAGCACTTTATTTTAAAATGGCTGTCTGATGACTACATTAGCTGTCTCACCCTTTCTTGTACTACAGGGAACAATGAATAATCTTTTTGTGTTCGTTTTTTCCACTTACAGTCTTACAACTCCCAGATATTCCTGGTGTGAAAATCAGATTTTTTGCAGTTTCCACAAATCTGTGCTGAAATTCTTCTGGAAGCAGCTCATTTAGCACCATACCTCTAGCACCATGGCTGCCCTCAGGATTTTATTACACATTACACCCCTCAGTCCAACAATAGCATCCTGGAGTTTCTTTAGACTTGACTACACCCTGCCTTGTCAGTTTGTTTCTCAGAGTTTACTCATCTGTCCTAAACTGCCTTTTATTGACCCCTCAGATTAAGACTAATAGCTGGAAAGGCTGCCCAGGGAAGTGGTGGAGTCACCATCCCTGGAGGTGTTCAAAGAATGTGCAGATGTGGCATTTCAGGACATGGCCAAGTGGTCATGGCAGTGTTGGGTTTATGGTTAAACTTGATGATCTTAGAGGTCTTTTCCAACCTTAATGATTCTATGATTAATGTGATGATGTATTTCTGGGGAGAATGGGCTTTGAAAAGCTCTCTGTCACTTTTGTACTGAATGTTGCTGCCCCCCCTCCCCGCCCCATTTTGGTTTAATTTCCCTCAGAAAGCCTGTTCTGTATCTTTAGCATCTGTCCATTTTCCTTCTGGCAAATGCTTGGGTTTTGATGTATTTATCAAGGATTTTTAAAAATTATTAGCTCGTATGCTAGTAAGGTGATTCTCTAAATCATTTTAACCTGGATGCTTGGGGCTTTCTACGTAACTAGCTTATGCAGAGTGCTGGTGGTCCTTCTTTGGATATGAGATCTGCTTTTTGGAGGGTGTAACTTGTAGTAAGCCTTTGCCTCTGCTTTGCTCCAGCTTGAGTCCTCCCGGGCTGAACGAGCAGCAAGGCAGGTGGTGTCTCTCCCCAGCGTCCAGTTGTGGACGTGAGCATCGAAAAGCCCCAAACCGATTCCCAACTCGACATGGTGTGGGTGGTGTTGCAGCATCTCCCGGATGCTGGGGAAAGGAAGGTGCAGAACTCCTTCGAAACAGATACAGCTGCGATTGACAGACTTTCTTTTAAGATAACATACTCCCATCTAGTGGCTCACTTACATTCAGGACCATTCAGTGTGCAGATCTCCAGCAAGCTGGGAACAGTTAACTATGAAGCTCGCATTTAAAAAACAAGTAAATCAGATGCTTACTAAGTTGGTGTAACTGCTCAGCAGGTTTAAAAATGCTGATTTTGAATTCCTGTTTCACTGTCGTAACATCTAACCAGAAACCAGGAAGGAACAGTTAAACTGAGTAACACCAATTTTGTTTATAGTTGTAGTGGTTCTTGTTTTAGTTTTTCATTGCAAGTTTGATTGCGTCACTAAGCTTTGTAGGAAAGACAATAGCTAGATACAGAAAAGCATTTCAAAATCATCCTCTTAGCTGTACTTAAGAAATACCATAAAAAATCCCGAAGATAAGTCATGGGATTCTATGGGTATATAATATACAAATGTGTGTATAATATACAATGGAAGAAACACTCAAAAGCATTGCTTCAGACTTTCTTAATTGTGTCTCCAAGCATGGCACTGTATCCTCAGGAGAAATACAAAGATAACTACACGAAAGCATCTTAAGTTGCTTAACTATAATTGGCATTGAAAGTCCAGAGTTTCCCGACTTAAAAGCTAGTTAGCAGCTCACAGCAGCTGGATTATAAATTAAAAGGATATAGATTTATGCCTTTTAGGATCTCTGAATAAGCTGGAATTCAAAGCCAAGTAGGAACAGCCTAAAGGAAGAGTGGACTCTTTTCACTTTTCAAACTACAGTTAAAGTATTTTAAATATTTGAGTCTAGGAAGAGTAAAAATTATATCTGGTTCTCCACTGTTGCACTCAGTATAATTATTTCCAGAGTTATTAAATATTTAAAAGGTAATGTGATATAAAAATATTTAAGCTCCCTGGTAACCTTCCAATTAATGTCTAGGCCAGAGCAGGTATAACCAAAGACTTTACAGTTTGATGTCTGATGCCTGTTTGGTTCCAATGCTGAAACATGCTCTATGACTTTCACAGAAGCCACCATAAATTCAAGTATTTTCTGATGATCTTTGTTGAGAAATAAAACACTGAGCAGTGACTGAGAGAGGACTGTCTCCGATCTTTCGGAACTCTCTGGTGAGGCCTGAGACACCAGCGGTGTGATGAAAGGAATCCCACTCCGTAGCTCTTTGTGCTTCACATCCTTGTGGAGAGACAACTTCAGTTGCAAGGTTGTTGGGGCTGTAGCCACTTTCCGAAGCACTAAAAAAGCCAAACCTCTTTAATTACTGCTGTGCAGATGTGCAGAGGATATACAGCCATTTCAGAATTCAGTTAAAACATCAGCCTGAGAAGCAGATAGGAAAGCACTCTGTAATGGTGGAGCATCAAAAAGACCATGGTACTGTGGGACAGGATTCCCCATCTCCTTTGGCCCTTCCCTCCTTCCCACCCGTTCTTCCCTTCTGTTTTGGGACATTCACCTCCTCTTCCACTAACCCTGTGCAGTGTTACTTTTTTCAGCAATTCCCATCTGTCCTTCTCTCTGGGGGTTCACTGTGGTGCCAGAAAGCAGCCGTGTCTCTCAGTGATTAAAGGTAGGGCTTTGTGGCACAGTGTCCAGGTTTTGGGAGTGCGATGCAGAGGGAGAGGAAAGTGAGTTCTGGAGGTAATAAGGGGAAAACAAGCAAAGAGATTTTATACACTTTTGTTATGCACATTTTACATCACTCTGAACTCAGCAGTATTGGCCTAAAGTTGATGTAATTCAATTTACATCAGGGAAATTGTTGATATTCATACGCCTAAGCGAAGACAGACCATGCTTCAGGATCCATTTTTTTCATATTCATTGCATATCCGCATGTTAAATTCATGTGGCATACATGTCTCAGAGTTACACAAAAAATAAAGCAATTCTGTATGACATTTTCTCTACAATATTCTGTTCCCCCAAATGCTTATTCCAACAACATCAAATTTTGTAACTTTATAATTAAAGAAGATTCCAGCTCTCTTAAGGCAGAAAGCTGAACGAAAGCAAACAGCACCCTTCAAGAAGAAAGACCCTTTAGGCACAAGGATGCCTTGTTAGGAGGATCCTACTAAACAGGCATTGCAGCTCCTTAATAAAATGAAACCCCAGATAAAATGGACTGACTGAAATGAAGTCTTTTTAGACAGCTTGCTATAATTAGATTTACAATCATATTATGTCCAGGTTTTCTACAGAGACCTTTGTCTAAACTTCAAAGGACGTCTGCTTCCTTTTAAAGTATTTCCACTACCTACATATCAAACCTGTCAGAGTGCAGAAATGCTACATACCCTCTTATCCTGCTCCAGGCCATAGTAAAATTTACACTGACAAAAAGAGCTTATGCTTCTATTAAAGTATATTACAACTGCAGTAACAGCCCACTCCAGGAATATATATGCTGGGGCTTGCTAGCATTCCAATGAAACAGAAGTTAAAAAACATCAAGGACTTCTGTGCTGGAGCTACCTAAAATAACTTAGAAGGAAAAGAAAAGCAGCCGTCTGGTGCAGTGCTATAAAATAAAACGTCTAAGAAAAAGATCTCTTTCACAGTCTCAAATTTAGCCAAAGGAATAAATGTCATAATCTTGGCAGGACTCTGCCCTCATTCCTCATCCATCAGACTTGTGACAGTTTCAAAAAGACATTTGTAAGGAAACTAACTCAGTGTTAATAGGGACTGTATAAAGTTTTAGGGCAAACAGCATATTATTAGCAATTTAAAGTAATTTTCTAACTAGAATTTGTGCCAAATGCTTTTTGTAAATTATGCTGTGACTCTTGTAAAACAATCCTAAAATAAGTTTCTGTTTATAAAGTTTAAAAGTTAAACAGCAATATACTAAGGTACTGATTCAATAAAGCAGTAAAAAACGAAATACTCTGATAAATAACAAACATTGTTCTGCGCCTGGTCTTCTTTCCCATCTTTTAGTAAATCTTCATTTAAAATAAGTGAATTAAAATATGGCATTAATTTGCATGCGTGGTATTTATAGATGTATGGAGAGAGAGGAAAAAAATACCCCTGTGAGAAGCTGTCCCTACACTGTGAACAGCTGTCACTCCTAAAAATGGGAATTAAAATGTTAAAATTCTCCTTCTACCACACTTATCCAAGCAATGGCTACTGATATATGAGGGAGAGATGTCTTTTGAATGCACAACGCAGTCAAGTACTATGTGAGAGAAAGGGGGAGAAGTTAAACCAAGGCAGAATTCACCAGGGCAGTGCCTATGGGGAGAAGGAGATGGGTGGCTTACCCCCTACAGCTGTTCCAACTTGAGAGAATTACACATTGTGGTAAAGGTTGTAAGTAACTAAACCCAACTTCTCAAAATGGGAGACAGACTTCAGGGCTTGCTTGGTGATGATTCTGCTTGTTGTCAGGCAAGAAAAGCAACATTTCAGAGAGTGCTGAGGTGAATGACTCCTTTTGACTTAACCATGAGAAGCTTTCAGGTGTGCAGACTCCTTTTTAGAAGACATGAAGTTATACTGCTTGATTTAATTAATAAAATTAATTAATTAAAAATATTGCATGCCACCATAAATATTATTAGTAAAGAAATAAAAATATTCAGATCAAACTTTACCGTGAGTCACAGAAAAATACAGGTTAGAAACAGTTGTTCTTAGTAAAATCTAATTATACAGAACAGTTAGATTGTCAGATAGAAAAAAAGCAGCTAGCAGGTAGTGAAACCTCTGATACCCAATTAGCACATGGAGAACAAAGGAAGAAAAGGATCATTAATTTCTTTTAGAGGCAGGGGTCAGGGAGAAAACCAGATGACTTTTTAGCTCCTATATCTAACTCTGATGTTTAATAAGAGATAATAATGTAGACATTTAATACTTTTTGGTTATTTTCATTTTCTCTTTTATTCACATCACATCATAAAGTGAAAAACCTGATGGCAAATTTGTACATTTTCCTTGAGGCCTTCTGCTGTCAAGTGCTGGAACACTTAGAGGAGACTGTCCGCATTCTCTCAGTACTTCCCACCAGCAGTAACAGCTGAGATGCATGGAGTTTTCTGCCAGGGAGTGAGCAGTCTCCAAGACAACTGGGACACTGAACTTCAGTCATCAGTTATCCCCCTTTACTTAAGTTAATACTAGCCTCTAACATTAATTAATACTAGTCTCTAAAATTAGAGACTTTGTGGCTGATTTAGGTGTAGTCAAAAAACAAGCAGGCACCTGGAATGTTAAGGTGGTGAAAACTAATCTTGAAGGCAATAGCTTTGGTATATTGGCCATTCAGAACTTTTAAATGGAGACATATTATTTGTAAAACACACAACTGGTGTATCATGCCATTATTAAGAAAAGAACAATAAGCTTTCTCTTTGAAAAATCAGCAAAGTTGAATTGGAAAGTGTCTAATATGATGTTATGGCAATTTTATAGCAGTACATATTTAAAACTAGATTGCTAAAAGCTCTGGAACACATTCATAATACAGATGAATTTGCATGTCCCCCAGTTAAAATATCTGGGATTCTCTGATTTATTAGCAGGTACATTTGAGCATTTAAATACTAGGAAAAGGGAGGGGAAGAAGTCTTTGATATTTTGCCTTTGAGAGACCTTTATTTGCTACATGGGGAAAATAGGCCAGAACATTTTGTTAACAACAAGTTGAAGGACTCACAAACAAATGCCATTCTCCACCTTGGTGCATCTGATGTGTGCCCATAGAGGTGCCATGCTGCAGCTGCACGGCTGTGACCCCTAAGGAGTTTTGGTGGGAGCTCAGGAGGGAGCAGTACTAAAACTGCACTGCCTCTAGCCCAGCTGGCGAGAGAAGGGCCCGTAGTTTTGTTAAGCTAACGTGCTTAATTTCTAAGAGACGAAAATACCAACTGAAGTTGAAAATAGACTTAAGTATTGCTGGCCAATGTGACCCTATATGCAGGCAACACAGAGCTGCACAACACTAAATGCTCTCTGAAGCACAACCACACAGCAGAGCATAACCTTAACGGCTCAGGTACATCTTTCAAGAGCGGATATAAGTCGAAAGATATACACCAAAGCCAACCATGATGCGAAAAGCTACAGCGAGCTTAGCCCGAAGGCGGGCGGGAAGCGCCAGACAGCCCACACCCCGCTCCCTCAGGGGAGCGCACGCGCTGCCACCAGCCCGCGACGCCCCAACCGCTTTCGCGAGCGCAGCGCATGCGCACGGGCAGCATCGTTCTGCTAACCGTCGCCTGTTTTGAAAGAGCTCGCGTGCCGGGCACCACCCCTGGCCTCGCCGTGATTGGCTGTCAGTTATCCCCGTGCCGCCCTTAGCCGCTTGGTGATTGGCTAGGTGGGGGCAGAGCGGGTAGGGCCGCTTGTCTGGAGCGGCGCAGGGCTCCGCACAGGGAGTGGGGAGGCGCGCCGTGGCCGCGCCTCCCGGGGACGGCGGTAGCTCGGGCCCTTGCGGCGCCGTGGGGGAAGGCGGAGAGCGGCGTGAGGAGCGAGGGTGTGTGGAGAAGGGGCCGTAAGGAGAAGAGAAGGGGCCGCGGCGGCCGCTCTCGACGTGCTAGTCGGCGAGAGTAGCGCAGGGTATTTCTGCTGCTTTCTCTCTTTTCTCTCCATGTACCACCTGCCGTCTTCCCTCCTTAGGGGGTGTTTTCGCCCTGGGGCCCATCTGTGGTCCGCTTGCTTCCTCTGCTGGTCTCTTAACTCCTGTGCGAACCTCTCTTCACCTCTCTGGGAGTGTTGTGGGCACCCTCATCAACTCCCGCGATTTTAAGCTGGTATCCCCTTGCTGCTCTTACTGGCAGCGTTCGTGGCTGGGTAGTTCGAACTGACTGAGACAAAGGGAAAATTATCTTTTGCTTGCCCCAGCTTTTGTTGTTGCCTATTTCCACGCTGTGCTAGGCCTGAAACTGCCAAGAGATACCCTGATGCGAGAATATCCATGCAGCTTCTAGGCTGTGAAGCACAGTGAATGTAATTCATTCGCTAAAAGCTATTGACGCTATTTTTAGGAGATAGGAGTCACACTGGTACTGCTGTTCCCTGTTAGGGTTTTTTTTTGTGCTCTACCCTGATTCCTTTCTGAAATCTCGTGTTGATGAAGGCAAAAGTACCTTGGGGTTTCTCTTTTAATGACCAGTGATGGGTGTCATATAAACCCCTTCAGAGTGGTTGTTTGCATGGATCCACACCCCAAAGTGAACATCAGCTTGATTTTTTTAATTTTTTTTTAAATGTGTGTGTACATATATCTATATATATCTCCACTAAAAGTCGTCTTTTTCTAGGATGGAAAAAAATGCAGTTGTGTTTTTTCTATCACCATTCTGTTTGAGGGGTGTGTAGAGTCAGTTATGTCATGTGAAGGCTGTTGTGAAAAGAGTGCATTGAAGAATACTTTCATTATTTCACTTAAAACATTTGAAATGACTTAAGCTGTTAGGGGCAGAAGGGAAGTCCACCTCTGGACAGTAATATTGTTGCATAACATGCATGTGGCAGTGGCAGGGGCTGGCCTTAATCACTGCATAGTGTATAATCTTTTGCAAAACTTAAATTTATTCAAAATCATTTTACCTTGAGATACTGGGGTAATTTTCAGTCAAATGTATAAGTGAAGAATAAAAGGATTAGCAGCTGTGGAGATGATTAATGCTTTGAGTATGGAGACAAAAGCTTGCTTGGTGTGACCAGTAATCTGAAAACCTTTATACATAAGGATGCATGGAATAATATTTGGCACGTTAACTACTACGAGTGGCTTTATTTTTATGAATTCTTACTTCTTTTAGTAGTAGGGAGTTACTAAAGTCGGCTGTCAGGTAAAATAAATAATTTGTTTAGATAATGGTGCTCATTTGGATAATCAGGCTCAAAGTAATAGTTTAGTTTGTACAAAAGCACCAGAAGTGTCAAGCTGAAGAGCAGAAGTTGGCTTCAGCTTCAGGCTGTAGAAAAATGATTAAATCATAACTAGTTTTGAATTTCTCTCTCTTTTAGCAGTGTTCAGCTCAATGTGAGTTTACTGCAGTGCTTGAGATAATTGTTTTTTTGGGACCTTCAGTAGTGGAAGCCTTAATAAGGAGACAGATGCATGAATGCTTATGCACTTCTTACTGTCCTTGATTTATTTTTCTTTATTCTCTGCTTTCCAGGTATTGTACTAATTGAGCCATTAATTAGGAAGCCTCACTGTTCAGCAGATAATAGTGGGTTGATATTTAAGCCAGTTTTAACTGTTTTTCTTGGAAAAAATAAACTGCTGATGTCTCAAGACACTATTGGAGCCTGATCCTGAAGACGAAGTTGAAAATATATGGGATGTTAAAGAACAAACAGGAGTATAGTTTATTTTTCTAGTGGTGATTTATTCGGCGGTATTTATTTTGGAGAATGAATGCCATAGAACTTGGACATGCCATTTGGGCACACGATTGAAGTGTTGAAGAAGGTTACTTGTGTCAGTATTGCAGACGGTAAGGCAGAAATTCTTGGGAAAGGATGATATAAATTGGGGAAGCAAAAAGAGGCAGCGAAAAAAAATCTGACTTGAAAGTTAATTTTTTGTTTAGGGGCTTAACTAGTAAAGATGGTAATTACCAGATGGGTTCCTTGGTGTGATTGTTTTCCATCACCTGGATGCTGGAAACCTAAAGCAGCTGTATGAGATCTTGCCATGTCGGAGAAATGGTGGATAAAGCAGCAACAACTACAATTATAACCTTTTTTAGGTTTGGAAATTGTGAAAATGCATAAAGTCATGAAAATAAGGCTACCAGAGGTGGGATTTTTTTCAGCCCCTTAGTTTTGCCAGATGGTTCTGCTTAGTTTTATTATATGTTGGTTTTAATTAAATTACTTTTGCTAATGAATTCTTTTAATTCTTTATATTAAGACTTAATACATTAAATATTCTTATACTAAAATACAGTTTAAAAATAATTGGTATTTCTATAAAATGTAGTCATAAGGAAGTGGATCTTGTTGCTGAGTAGCATGTAGGTCTCTACACAACTGTGATAATTTATGAAAGCATTCATTATTGTACTTGATGGGCAGTGTACTTAGAAAATAGTTGTGATACCATTTCTGAAAGTTTGAATATAGGATATAGTTGCTGGTTAAAATTCAAGATTATCACAGCTACAGAACAATGTTTTGAAAGTAAATATATAGATGATAGGAGTTGGATGAAGGATTGAAGCCTTATTATGCTAAACAAAGTCACAGTAAATAGGCAAGCGTAGCATAAGTTGTTTTTCTGTGCTTTGGTAGCCTTTGTATATGTATAACAACTTAGAATTATCTGAATTGAAGTATCTGCCATGTTCTGTTGAAGCTATTGCAGATATGCATGAGGAAAACAAAGCTGCAGCAAATGGATGTGGCAAAAGCCGAAGTGGCACACAGAATGAGGCCGCTTTACTGGCCCTGATGGAGAAGACTGGATACAGCATGGTTCAAGAAAATGGGCAAAGAAAATTCGGTGGTCCTCCACCAGGTAAGCATTTCTTCTGAGATTACGAAGTTGGAATTTATTTTCTGTAACAAGAGCTATATTGAATCAGACTGAAAATGTGTGTCCTGTACCTTGGCAGTGGCCAGTAGTCGATGTTTAGGGAAGTAGTGTAAGAAGCACAACACATACAGGGTCCTCATATGCTTTAGAGTTTCCATCAGTTTAAGATCTCTTGTGCTAGATTATGTTGAATGTTTGCTCTTGGTGATTTTGGCAAGCACAGCTTTAAAAGTAGCTAAAGTTGACAGGTAGCAAGACAAATGTGGAGCTGAAAATACTGAATGGGTTCTATGTGACAGAGAACATGCTTGCAAATGTTTAGTGGCACAGAAGGGAAAAACAAGTTGGTGATAGAAGGTATAAGCAACTATTTCTTGTCTTACTACTTGCATTGGCCAAAGCATTTTTTAATTTTTCTTTTTTTTTAACAAACCCATTCTCTGAGGTAGCATTTGTGAAGATAATTTAACTTTTTGTTTTTGGAGTTGACTAAACTGCTCTCTGTATCTAATATAAACAACTCCCTCTTAACCTTCACTCTGAGAAGAGAGAAGGATAAATGCTAGCTTCTGGAGTTTTTATCATGCATTGGATGTGTTTTTAGCAGTGAACTAAACCAGAGTTTATTATTTATGTGTTACTGTTCTTAAGACACTGGAAAACAGAAATTGTTGAGTATTTATCCATGTGTAAGCAGAAAATAACAGTTGATCAAAATCCTAGGGAATAACAGGGATTGTATTGATGCTATAAAAACTACAATCATCTTCTTGGTTAATTTATGATGGTTTGGGATTTATTGTCGAGGTGCAAACAGGAACCTTGCTCACTTGAGCGGGAGAGTTATTGCTGCAGTGAAAACAAACTTTGTCACTAAAATGTTTTCGTATGTGCCAAATTATATTTCCACTAAAAGTCAGGTGGAAAAAAAAAGTAGAGTTAAGTCCTGCAGTATATGGAATATGTACATTGCAGTTTGGAAACAGTGGCTATTTAGTAAAGACTTTTCAGGATGTTACTGCATTGGAAGATTTCATTTTTTCTTGTATTAAATACTCTTTCAAAACCATCTCTGGTACTGTGATAAGTAACTCAGCAATAATAAGTCTCTTGAAGTAGCCCTATCCCTTGCTGAAGTACTTTTGCTGATACTGCTGCTGCAGATTCAGCTCATAGAAAACAAGTAACGCTCACCTGTGGTACAAGGAAAAGCCTTTGTTCAGCACTTTATATTTGCTTTCCAAAATAAATTCGAATGACTCTTGGCTTTAAGTAGGATTGGTAAAAGGTGGTTTTGTTTGAAAATGTTGCAAGATCATTGAACTTTTATCCATGCTTGTACAAGTGCTGGAAACTAGTGGGTTTATCTCAGGCTGCCAAGGGCTGAAAGTTTGCGAAATAAATGGTTAAAAACGAAATGACTGAGTTTGTTACTGTTTTGAGTAAAGACACTAGAGCAGAAGAGGAGGCATAATTCAATATTTTTTTTCCAGTTACCTTTTTTTGGTCAATATTCCCCTATTCAAGAGTTAAAATTTATGTTGGGGTATTTTCCCTAACATTATATTGTTTTGTTCTTCTCAAGGACACAGTAAGAAAACATGTACCTTCTGGATCATTTACTTTGAACTTCTGTGTACCTTACATATTTAATTTCTGCTCAGTTACTATTGTGTTGAGCCTGATGACCTTTTTTGACCAAGATACGTGTTCAGAAAAGTATCTGGGTTTGATTTTGAGAACTCTAAAAGTGGGATTATCTACTCCTACACTTTTAAAATAGCACCTTTCCTGCTGAATTTGAGCTTTATTTCTAATCTGAAGTAGTTTTTTCAAATTTTCTTAATTAAATACCTAATACCTGTAATTCTCTGTAATAATGTTCTGTCAGTTACCTTTATCTTAACATTTCTTGTTATTCTGATTAATCAAATGCCTCAAGTCTTCACGAAGCATTCTTTTGTTTGGAATAATATTTCCAGGGTTGTTGTTGACATCAGCAATGTACAAGAATTTTGCCATTAGCCCTGGTTGTATCACTTGGAGTACAGTAACTCTTCTTTTTGAGACATTTACATGCATTTACACAAGCAGAAAGAAGGAGAATTCTTTTCTTTTGCTGTTTCAGTTCATTCTCGCTTGTGGCCTGCAATCTCATATCTTTATAAGTTATGCCTCTAAGTGTGAGATGTATTGCTCATTGCTATATGTAGTTTAAGGTACAGCTGCATAAAAATTACTTCTCTTTGGAAGTTTTTTCTGTCTAAAATTATGTGCTTTTACATGCTTTTACTAGCCTATGTAAAGTAACCAAAGGAAGCCCTATGAAGTTATTTTGAAAATTGCACTGGAAAAATAACTACAGGGCATCACTGACTACTTCCTGAGGGTTCAACCTGTTCTTAAATAATTTAAACTATTTCATACCCTTTCACATAGTAATTATGTTTTTTTAAATGAGAAAATTAGGTATTATTAAGTATATTTGGCAAAGTTACTTTTATTAATGAAATTTGTTAATCTTTTCTGAAACTACATGTGCTTGACAAGATACATCTTCCACAAATCTGTTCATTGACATTAATGATATACCTCCCCTTTAAATCTTTACGTATTTTCATACCAGCTTAGGCTGAAAATTAAAGTTGCCATAAATGGTTTTCTAGGCCAGATGAGACTTGGATATTTGTGATGGCTTGTAAGAAATTACAATAACTGTAGATGAAGAGTTTTGGCTGATTTTGCATGTTTAAAATGTGGTTTTTATAAGCTTGTGTTGTTGCCAAAGGACATAGTCTCACTATCAGCTCTGTTTTCCTGTTACCATCTTGTTTATCTGCCTACCATGTTATCCAAACCAAGCAGCTGATCTGGCTCAACATTACACTAATTTTTTTTTTTCCACTTCAGTTGGCAGCAGCACAGTTCTTGCTCAGCTTGTCATTTGTGGAAAGTGTATCTGTAGAGTGTTTCACAAAAAAGAAAAAGTTAAGAAAGCAAATTTTTATTGGTTTGTTTGGGTCCTCTGCTTAGATTGCTGCAGACCTAACGATGGTATGTAAGTCATTAGAATTACATGGAAGAAAATTGGAGATGGCATGGATCTCACGGTGGAAGGATTATAACTATAAGGTTGATTGAAGTTTGATTACTTTAACTGCTACTGCTGCTGCAAAAAAAAAAGGAATCCCGTAATCTATTATCCAGTGATGAATCAAGTACCCAGTCAAGGGAACTCTCTGCTTGGTTGGTAACTGCTTGAGGAATGATCTTTTGGTTAACAGTTTCCATGTTTGCTCTGTTAAGAGTAGTGAATTACTCCCAGTTGGCTGTAATGTGCTGTAATGCTAAGTTAGTATGCAGCTGTAAATAATTAGGAGGGCTTTTTTGAATGGTAGATGGCTTTTGCTTTCTGAGAATCCCTGTTTAATCAGTTACCAGGCTGAAGATGATGGTAAAAGTTTGCCTAGATAGTAAATGAACATTGTTATTTAATTTCATTACTTCCTTACACATAGCCTCCTCCCTTTTTACCTGATTAATGTGCACAGTTGCTTTTGTCTCAGAGCTCCTAAATTATGTACTGTTGGTTTCTGGTTTTTTATGTGGGCAGCTCATTGGCATGATGCAAGTGATGGCAGTACTAGCTTAGAAACTGCTACTCTCCATGTCCTGTCAGACCTCAGCTGAATTGGTCATAAATATTTATAAAGCTGAAAATGGTAAAAGATATTGAATGCTGTGTGGAACAGAGCCAGACTGTTTCCTAGATAAACCGTGGCAACATGGCTCCAAATGCGTGTCAATTCTGATGCCTTGATAGCTTCCCTGTATACCATGTAGTTCTTAGTGTACAGCTTATAGATGAAAATTTATTCTTGGAGAAGGCAAAAATTACCCAATTCTGTTAAAATGTTTTTCAGAAGCAAATTACATGCTCTTTGGTGGTACTTACACAGATGAGAAAGTTTTAAGTTAATTATAAAATCACCTAAATACAATTTATTCTGAACTTCAAAGTGAAGTATTTATTTCCTTGTTTTAACTTGTCAACAGTATTTTTTTTTTCACCTTGCCTCCTTAGGCTCTGTCTTTTTATACTAATACTTACTTACAAATTTTGTCCTTTTTTTCAACTAGCTTTGTACTCCTTGCTTTCTCCCCTGTGGAAACTCTTCTTGCCAAAGCTTTAGAAAAAGCTGTTACAGTTTAACTGTCTGCATTTGAAGCTTTTGCCTGGTTTGTTTAATTTGTTTTTAAAAAACTTTTTTTTAAAAGAAATACATATTTTTGGGAAAATGGAGTGCCATATTTGCACACTGTAACTCTTTATCTTTTAAATGTACCTATGCATTTTTGCACTATCTGTTGAAATACCTTTCGGTATGTATGGCAAAAAAGAGTGTATGAATGTCCATGGCTTAAGGATAGAAGCATGCATCTTCTTGTAACTATAAGATGTGAAGTAGGGACTTCACTTGTTCTGTGGATTCTCTTATTTCTTTTTTTCTTACCATGCATCTCCATCCTGTGAAAACTGTGGTCTGTTTTTAGAGGAAAAGTTTGGCCTTTCTGGCAATTGAAGAAGGGACAGCTCCGTATCCTACCTTCCTTGGGGACACCTGTTTTAGGGGATGAATGGAGAAGGTGGAAGCAAAATGTTTAAACCTTTTGAATGATGTCAGGGAAGAAAAAAAAATCATAGAATCAATCATAAAATTGTTATGAATGGAAGGACCACCAGGATCATCAAGTCTAACCTTCATCCTAACATCTCTCTAGCCACTAGACCATAGCCTCAAGTGCTACATCTCCTTGTTTTTTAAGCACCTCCAGGGATGGTGACTCCACCACCTCCGTGGGCAGTCTGTTCCAGTGCCCAGCCACTCTCTCAGTAAAGAATTTCTTCTTAATATCTAATCTAAACCTCCCTTGATGCAACTTGGGCCATTTCCTCTTGTTCTATCATTAGTGATTTGGGAGAGGAGACCAGTGCTGCACTGGAGACGCTGACTAAAATTTCTTAAAATATGGGCAAAAAGTACAGAGAAACATACTTTCGATTTTAAAATGTTAGAACAGGTAACACAAATTCAGTTCTTTCTCAGTTATCACCTAGCAGTTGTATTAATAACTGACATATAACTTTAAAGGAGTAAAAAATGATTGAAGCATAGACTCTTACAGCAAACCTGTCAGTGTTTTAAATAATGCTAGGTTCAGTGGGTTGTCATACAGAGTCCAGTAGGGAAAAAAAAACCCAGAAGATGGAATTAAATAGAAATTGTGGGTTTATTGCATTTTTTTAAATTTAAACATTAAAAAAAATTAATGGTTGGGAATATGCTATTTTTAAATTGAGACAAAAAATTAATAACTCCCACCTCCAAATTCAGGGGCGGGGGGAAGTGTGCCTGTCGGGCATTTATGCTAATATTGTTGTTGGATAATTTATTTTTAAGGTTGGGAAGGTCCTCCACCACCTCGTGGATGTGAAGTGTTTGTGGGTAAGATTCCTCGTGATATGTATGAAGATGAATTAGTGCCTATTTTCGAGAGAGCTGGGAAGATCTATGAGTTCAGATTGATGATGGAATTCAGTGGTGAGAATCGAGGCTATGCTTTTGTGATGTACACTGCTAAAGAGGAAGCCCAGCTAGCTATCAAGATTCTTAATAACTACGAAATTCGTCCAGGGAAATTTATTGGTGTCTGCGTAAGCTTGGACAACTGCAGGCTCTTCATTGGAGCAATTCCAAAAGAAAAGAAGAAAGAAGAAATACTGAATGAAATGAAAAAAGTTACTGAAGGAGTGGTGGATGTCATTGTTTATCCAAACGCCACTGACAAAACTAAAAATCGTGGCTTTGCCTTTGTAGAATATGAATCTCACAGAGCAGCTGCCATGGCTAGAAGAAGGCTAATCCCAGGTAAATCTTATTTTGTACTTCAAATTGAGTTCTCGGGCAAGTATCTTTCTCCATTTCTCAGTGGGTAGGGTGGTAGATCATCCCTGTTTTCCTTTAAGGTATTTTGACAGTTACAAAACTGCAGTAGTACCTTTCAGTTAAAGAGGATTTTTAAAATTTGTTGTCTTCTGAATCAGGTTGGGTTTTTTTTGTTGTTGTTGTTTGGTTGTCTTTTTTGGGGGGGATGTTTTTTCTTTTGAAGAAGCTGTAATCTAAGCAGCTCTGAGAATGAAAGAGCAGACATCCATTTTGTAAACATAAGTTACTCTAATTTACACCAGGCTATATATTTGCTTGGGCACATGTCCAGTTTTTACTTGCATGCACAAGTCCCTACACATGAAGCTGGCCTTAAATATAATACTTGGAATGTGTCCCTTATTTTCTCTGATTGTCATGAGTGATGTTACTGGTATTTCATATTTTAAAAATGTTAGAAAGTAGGCCTTAAATCTTTTACTAGAAAGTAATTTTAGGAGTTTAACGAATAGATCTGTAGTGATAGGGCAAGGGGTAATGGGTGGAAACTGAAAGAGGGTAGATTTAGATTGGAAATTAGAAGGAAATTCTTCACCTGGAGTGTGGTGAGACATTGGAACAGGTTGCCCAGGGCGGGTTTTGGATGCCCCATCCTGGGGGGATGTTCAAGGCTAGGTTGGATGGAGCCTTGAGAAACCCAGTCTAGTGGGAGGAGTCCCTGCCATGGCAGGGGGGTTGGAACTAGATAATCTTTGAGGTCCCTTCCAACCCAGACCATCCTATGATTCTATGAAGTAGAAGATGACTTTTTCTTTGTATCTTATTTTATATGTTTTGAGGGAAGGAAAATAGAGGGATTAAATATACTGAAAAAGGAGACAATAGGTAAAGGTATGGTTGAAAATTCTAGAAGAGAACTTAAACCGGAAATTTAACAATATAGTTGGAGAAGTTGTGTAACCTGCCCTAGATTCTATGGTCCTGCTCTGGCAGGGAGGTTGGACTTGATGATCTCCAGAGGTCCTGTCCAACCCCTAACATTCTATGATTCTATGAAGAAAAGTTATTAAAACAGGTAATACAGCATTGGCCTTGCTGAAATGAATGACAGGACTCTGTGTTTTTATTAAGGCTAAGATGTAGGCAAGTCTCACGCTAATTCCTGGCTCTGTTAGGAACGAGTGTTGCCTAAGACTTGTATAGGCCCTGTAAAGTAGTGGGAGAAATTGTTGGTGTGATATGCAAAATCTTGGTTTGAAGTGAGTAACAAGGTGAAATTTCTTTGGTTTATGGTTTCGGTGTCTGCTGCAGCAGAGTAAAGGCTTACGCTAGTGCATGTACATCTGGATGACTTTTTTCAAGTGTTGACCTTACTTTTAAAAATGGTGATACTATTGAAGAGGCTGTGTTTACTAACTAGTAAAATAACAGTTGCTTACAGTTGCTCTATATATGCATGTAAAATAAAAATCACAGAGTCTGTGTTCTGGCAGCTTATGATGCTTAATGAACCCAAAAGGTATAGACAGAACACTTGGAATTTTTGCAGAGTCATAGTTTCTTTCATAATTTTAAGTAGTAATATTTTACATATTTTGCTTAAGTAGATGCAGGCAACAAAAACCAGTTTCATGTGGCATGCATCATCTTTGCTTTTTGTAGAAGTAGTTGATAAGAATGATTTTGTTTTCCTTTGCATAGTTCTTATTGATGTAACACTTCTTTGCTGTAGGAACATTCCAGCTCTGGGGTCATGCTATTCAAGTAGACTGGGCAGACCCTGAGAAAGAAGTTGATGAAGAAACCATGCAAAGAGTTAAAGTATTGTATGTCAGAAATTTAATGATGTCTACTACAGAAGACACAATTAAAGCTGAATTCAACAAGTTCAAGCCAGGAGTAGTTGAACGTGTGAAGAAGCTGAGAGACTATGCTTTTGTTCATTTTTTCCACCGAGAAGATGCAGTTGCTGCTATGTCTGTGATGAATGGAAAATGCATTGATGGAGCTACTATTGAGGTAACACTGGCAAAGCCAGTTAACAAAGAAAGTACTTGGAAGCAACATTTTAATGGTCAGCTAAGTCCCAGTTCTGAAAATCTCTTGGGGTTTCCTAACAAAGAAGATGGTCATCAAAAATCCTTAGGGAAAGCGGCAAGCCTTTCAGTTCGTCTTAATGGTCAGCACAGTCCAGGCCCCTCTGAAGCTGAAAGATGTACATATCCGTTTTTTCCAGGGATAAAGCTTACTCCAATTAGTATGTATTCTTTAAAATCCAGCCACTTCAGTTCTGCAGCAATGCATCTGGATTATTTTTGCAACAAAAATAACTGGACACCACCAGAATACTACTTGTATTCAACCACAAGTCAGGATGGGAAAATACTCTTGGTGTACAAGGTGCTTATTCCTAGTATTGCAGATGGTTCCCAGAGTTATTTCATGCCAGACAAACTCTGTACAACAGTGGAAGGTGCAAAGGAATTGGCAGCACAGTTCACTCTTCTGCATCTAGGTAAGCATAAATGCTTTCAATTAGTTCTTAAGAACCGAAGCTAGAGAGGTTTCAAATTGTTATTTATGAATAAATCTTGGTGCGTGTGTGTATATACAGTATAAGTTAGTCTACAGAAGACTTTGTTCTTGTATAGTCAGCTGAGTCTGGACCATCAGGTCCATCTATACAGCACAATGCAAGGGTCATTTTTGCTTATGTTTCTCTGCCATAATAATTTATAAGGAAGAACTAGATGACATGTTAAGTGACTTCAGAATAAGGTCATCTGTGTGATGATTATGGTGCTGAAAACTTGAGAGGTTGTGTTCTTAATTACCAATAGGGAAAACAAGTGGTAGGTCCATGTTCAGATAAATAGGTTTGGGAAGCTTTTTTGATCCCTCTTTATACATCTGTTATCTTTGGGTAAAAAGTGCTGTCATTTAGTACAGGGGAAAACAGGGATACAGTTATTCTTGATTACTTCCTAAGTCTAGTATCTTCATTTATATATTCTGTTTATTAACATTAGAATGCAACTATTAGGAAAGGGAAGTTTTTATATTATGAAATGCTATGGTAAAATATGTTATTTTTATAATTAAGGAGACAGATCACTGCAGTTCTGACAGTGTTACCCCGTTGCTTTATAAAGTAAATAAATAATACAAAGCATAGCACTTTAGCCATCTAGTTCCTGCCTAGCATTTTTCAGAACATTCAGCACACAGCATTCAGCACACAGGACACACTTCCAGTGCCAGGTTGTTTCATCAGTAATTGTGGTCATCATCTGATCAAGCTTCATCCTTGAAGAAATCGGAGTTTTTGGCTCTTTGGTACTCAGATTTGAAGGCTGCTACAGAGCCATGATATAATGGTTTGAAAACTCCTCATAACGTCCAGGCAGAGCTTTATATCATTAATTCCACTTGTTCTTTTGAACAGTTTCCCTACTGCTTAGTTAGCTCTTTATCTCTTTATCTCTTCCTAGTCTTTACATCCTGATATATTTGAAGTTGAGGTAGGACTGTTCTTTGTAATTTTGCAAGCATGATCAACCATCGTGTAATTGTCTGATCTGCTGGGGAATATTCTTGTGTATTTGTTGCGTTGTTTCTTTCAGCATGACTAAATCACTAGGTGCTGTATCATGAAATTAATTCTTACTATTTTGTATAGATCAACATTTTTGTCATTACAAAAAATGTTTCTAATGAATTCTAGAGACAGAGTTTGGGGTTTTATCTTTTTCTTTCTGTGAAGAATTATGTTGGAGATGATAGGCTTGTTCAGGTAGTACAAACTAGTTTCTTGTCTGATACTATGTAGAAAGTGGGGGTTGTAGGGGGTTTGTTGTCATTGTTGGTTGGCTTGGCTTGTGGGGGTTTTTGTTGTTTTTTTAATTTGGAATTAGAGTGATGCCAGAGTTGTTTGAGAGGGAGTGTTTTGTTTTTTAGAGTGGTGGTAGGCAAGTTCTTCCCAGGTTTCTTATATCTAGGAAGTACAAATGGTTGTGCTTTAATTACTATTATATTTCCATTTATTAATAGACTGCTGTGTTTTTTCACATTCTGGTTTAGAATATCAGTCTTCTTAAGCCATAGACTTCCAGGTTTGAAAGGAGTGGCATTCTCTGTGGATGGTGCCTACTGCCTGGGGGCCAGGCACTGTCTGAGGCATCAGACTTGGTGATCCTCTATGGTACAGCTCTGGACAGAAGCACAGTGAGATTGTACAATGCAGTAAATAATGCTTTTCTGATTAGCTGTGCATGCACACAGCACTCAGGACTGCATCCACAAGATAGAAAGCTTGATTCTGCTTTAGAAACGTAATGAGGAGAAATGAGAACAGATGAAGTGCTTATTAAAATGCTTATACTTCAAAATTTTGTCCCAGGAAAACTAAATTTTCAAGGCGATGGAAGCGGAAATGGTAACTGAAAGGTTAAGTGGAGTCCTGTGTTAGTGATAACAGCTTCTGTTCCTGAGAAATGCTTTAAGAAAGACTTTTCTGTTCCACTCTGTTCCTCTCTCCCTTTTTTTTTCTTCTATTTTTTTCCCTTCCCCTGTTCTAGTGGATTGGAAAAGCTACCTCTTGATAGCCAACTGTTAAATTAGTGATACTGTCCTTCTCTTCCTTGTACTGCTACTACTGGTACTTAGCACTTGCTCTGGAAGTCTTTTCATACTTAAGCTGTGGTGAAGTTTTTCTTCATGAATTTGTAGCAGACTTATCTCAGGCTTGACTATGATGCGATTTTTTAAAATTAATGACTCAAGCATTTTCTTCTTGGTTAGAATATTGCTTCTCTTTGGTTTTGATTTTTTTATGCCCAAAAGAGGAATAAGAATCTCAAAAAAATTTCCACTTTTTTGTTTGTTTTACATTAGTATGTCACCTCCAGAAGACAATACTTTCAGCTGGCTGAAGTGAGAATTTCTTTTTTGATAATGTCAGAGTATCTGTCCCTGCTTTTGTGTACACTGTGGGTGGCATTTTGCTGGTAGATTGTCTGTTTCCATTTTTTCTACCTGTGAAAATTAGGACCATACATTTATAACCCATGTAATCTTGAACACAAAAGATTAAAAGGATGATAAGCTCAAAATAGTGATGTGAGGCTTCCCTTCTTTGAAGAAGAGTAAAGACATCTTCACATTCTGTGCTTGACCATGCACATTTGCCCATTTTGTGGCTCACAGGTAGCATTATCTAAAGATAGTATTTTCTTTCCTATACTTTTTCAGGAAACAATCACCAGAGCAATACCAGAAAGTATGTGTTGAGATTTTTTTTCTCTTCAATTATAGTTACAAATGCTATAGGGAAAAAACATTTTCAGATGAACTTAAGCGTATTTTAAAGCTTTTTAGCATTCAGTGTGCCATATGATCACAATTAATGTGAATTCTTGCTTAGCAGAATTCCCAAATCCCAGGTTTGTTTTTAAAAAGCGGTCCACCTAATGGCCTAGTGCTGCTAATGCTGTCTTTGAAAAATAAACCTACTTCTTTTGATGGCCTCTGTGTATTCTTGTTTCGGAGGATTTGGCCGTGCACAGAGCATGTTGAGCCAGACATACATTTCAGAGCAGACAAACATGGCTGACTTTTCAAAGATACAGCTCTTTCATGTTGATAAAAACTTTTTGATGTTGGCATTGTCGCAGTATTGAAACACAGCCCTAAGGAGTTTAGAAGTAGAATTTCTTTTCCCTATCTAATCTACAGAAGTTGTTTTTGTTCCAAGTTTATACTCTGTTGAAAGAAACATCTGAAGCTGATGAAGTTACTAGATGTCAGAGCATCCCTCCCTCTTGCTGGTGTATGTTGTATGGTTTGACATGTCGAATGATGCTGCATGGACACGTGTTGTGGTGTGGGGTTTTTTTGTTGCTTAGGTTTGTTCTTTTTTTATAAGAAGCAATTGAACATGTTTCTACTTGGAAGCAACTTCCTATAAATGTGAGTGTACAGAAGTGATGCAGGGAATTATTCCTTCTGGTAAGTAACTTCTCTTACAGGAACTTAATGTTTTGCTCAGTTTTTGATATGTACAGGTTTTGTTTATTGGGTGTTTTATTGTCTTTTCAAAGCACATAAGCAGACTAAGTGAATGAGAGCTACTTTGATAGAATTCTAAAACTGGTCTGTTAAGATTAATAATCTTAAAGCACTTTGTGGGCTTTTAAAATGATATATATTTCTGTATTTACTTTTACATAGCAGAATACTTGGTTATTACTGCATAGAGTTGTCCTAAGCAGGAAGCAGTACAACAATTTACCACTTGGTGTCACCTGAGTATTTAGAAAGCAATGCTTAGAGACAGTACAGAAGCTATGATTTCACTGAAAGATGAATAAGCTATCTTGTAATGTTACTAGATAAATCATGAACAGATCAGGGAAAGGAGGAAAAAAACCAAAGCAAATAAGCAAACAAAAAAAACCTCAACACAATCCTGGGGCTTGCTTAAATGTATGGAAGTTAGATGTCTGCTTGTGAGAAGGGGAGCAGAGCTACATGTTGAAGTTGCCAAAGTTGAATGTTCTGGGGGGAGGAACAGAGTAGGAAAAAACATAAATGCCCCATAGAAGAAGTGAATACCTTTTCCATTAATTTTAATCTCATTTCGATACAAATAAGTCTGTTTTTAGAAGTTAGACACACCTTAGCATTGTTTGCAAAATGGTGCTTGGCTGTTAAATGTGGTAGCCAGTTAGAAAAACATAAAAGATTTCCTACTCTTGCCTGTCTTGGAGGCTGACCAGATGTGAAGCAGCTCCAATTTGGTGACTGTATAGTTGTGCTAATGAACACAGACTCCATATTCCACTAGTCCAGAAGCAGTGTTAGTGCAGCGTCAGTCCCAACATAGGAGGTGTTATTTATCATTCAGGTCCTTTGCATCAGTAGTATAGCTTTGTAGCTTATGGAATCAAGCTGTTGTATCCAGATGACTTCAGAGTATAGGCGGAAGAAAACTTGAAGTTGCATAGCTGTTGCCTGAATTGAAGAATTTCTACCTGCCTTTCTTTAGGAAGAGTAAATGTGACATGTGGAAAAGCAGAACATTCTTCTGAGAATGATTGGTTTGGCTGCTTGGTCGTTTGTTTTGTTGCGGGGGTTTGGTTTTTTGTGGGGTTGTTTTTGGTTTTTTATTTTCTCCTTTTTGGTCATTTGTTTTTCACTTACTGCTGGTGGAATTCCACGGGTTTAAGGCAGTACCGGAAGATGTCAGAACCTCCTTCTGGTCTTTAAGATAACACCCCTGTTAGCAAAGGAAGTTCTGTCCCTACTGAGTCTGACTTGAGGGTGATGGGGAAGAAGGGAAGAAAGTTTGGTAAAGTTTCCTTGGTTTTTGGGATCTTCCAGGTTTTAAACATGTATTCCACAATAGAATATTCTTTGTTCACTTATACATGCATTTTTAGGTAACAGTATTTAAAAGTATTTAACAAAGTACTTAAAAACACACAGATAAATCTCTGATTCAACGAAAAGCATTTTAATGTTTAGCTGTGGCATGTAAATTTTATATGTACATAACAGTTTCATTTCAGTTCACAAATGCATACAGTAAATTGTATTGAAACAACGGGAACAATCATATCTTACTGCTATGAATTCACTTGTTTAAGCTTCTTAAATACTAGTAGCATTTTACAAGTCCAAGTCAACTTGGATAAACTAGTTCAAGGATTGGTACTCAGTATCTGGGTCTTGGAACAAATGTGTCATTAGACTGCTGTCCTAGATATTGGACATTAAACTTAAACATTTCACTTGAACTTTATTTTACTGTTGTTGTAGAGATTTTCTTCAACACTGCCTTGGTTTGCTTTATCAAAACAAACTATATTGCTATTGGAACAGGCAACAGTCTGGTACAAATTGTAAGATGTTTAAAAAAATACAGAAATTGCTGGCTTTGTTTAGACAATGCAGATTGTAAGTGGGGGGGGGGGGTTTGTAGTGATTTTTAGAAAGGCTCAGAATGTAATATAAAATGTTCCTTAACATGTGCATTTTGAAGTCTTAAATCTTTATCAGTTGACTCATATATAATGGTTTTTATCACAGCCCCTGAGCAAGCATATATAAGTTTGCTGTCCCTGAATGCAGCATAGTGGGATAGTAGAGGTGAGTAAACCTCCCAGGATTGTGTTTGGTGCAGGTTTTTACCCCCTCAAAAACATTGTCTTAGCTGCACTATTTGAGCTGTTCGTTAGAGGAATTCGTCTTAAGGTTATTTCCCCACAGACAGACCTCTGAGAAGGTGCGTAGAAATACTCTGTCCAGGTTGGTTGGTTTGTTTTGGTTGTTTTTTTTTTTTCTTGTTTGTGGGGGATTTTTATTGTTGTTTTAGTTTTGTTTTCTGTGTTTCAAAAGAGATCATAGCTCTACTGCTGTAGATGGATCACCCAGGCTATTCATATGGGTTGTGCAGCACAAAGGAAGGTTATGGTTTTTACTCCTAAAATGACTCAGAGTCATTTTTCAGTCATTTCTGAATTATCTGCATTTCCATCTTGGGTATAAATTTATGTTCAGGAGTGCAGTTGTTACTACACTGGTAACTACTACTACTTAGACAACTACTTTGGGCAATTAGTTTCATGTAAAAGAGACTAAAGTCTCCTCTGATCTGCAAAAAGTGTTATTTTTAACTTTCTGCACTTTAGGCTACAAGGGTAAATGTTCTCTTTTTTCTAATACACTATTGTGGATGAATTGAAGTGTGGATGTCTGTCATTTCTGAGGCCTTTTTTTTTTTTCTTTAAACGGGGATTACCATCTTCTCCAAGTGTTGTGAAATTGTTTTTTTTTAAAAGCTTCTAAGGCAGTTTGAAAACAGCATTAAATCCATGCTCTGTGTTAACTTTACTGCTTGAAGCTTCTAATCTGAGTCACACAGAATTTGTCCTGAAGACTCAAAAGTTATTTTTCCTATTACTGCTGCTTATGGACAGGCAGCAAATTTGTAAATCTGAGCCTGTGTAGGAGAACTTGGTGAAAAATAAGTAAGAAATCTAACAATCAGCATTGGATTTATGTTTATCCATAAAATAACTTTGCTGACTTCAGTAGTCAGTCACTTCAAAACAGGGCTGAATTTGGTACCCTTTTCTAGTTCATTGATGAACACAATGCAGTTGGGTTTTGTTTATGGAGTGGCAGAACTTGGTGCATATTTGATTGTACACTTCTAATTAAAGTGTTAAATATGCAATATGAAAGACTGTTGCTGCACTACATATGATACGTAATGAATACAACTCAACGGTGATCTAATACGCACCTTAAATTTGTCTTCATTAGTATTTTGTGTTCAGTGGAGGTGAAAAAAGGGGTCATTATTGTAAAGTATGGTTAAAAACATATATAGGCATTTATATAGGCTGAGAAAATACTGATGTTCAGTACTGAAGTATGGTGTTTTTTTTAAGAAGTATAAGGATTTTAGGGAAAAAAACCCCTAAGTTCTTATTTTTCATTTCTCTTTTTTTATTAGATTCTTTCTGATGTTGCTTGAACTTTTGACTACATTTCTTAATGATTTGAGTTAGTCTTAGGGATGCAGACAAAATGGAAGAATGTAGCATTGGCATGAGACTGTGAATGATTTCATTTCACCATTATCTTAAGTTCCTTAATAGTTAAGTCCATCTTGGAATACCTAATACAGTATGCTTGCTGAAATCAAGTCTTTCATCTCCCCTTCCCCCTCTTATTCTGCAGCCAGCTATCCACCCTATTTGGCTTGAATTGTCCTGAAGAGGAAGAGTTTGGAATTCATTGCTGTGGATCTTGCCGCAAAAGAAAAAAGAACACCACACTGACAGAGAATTACTGGAAATTCACATTACGTGTTTACTGATGAATAATTCTTCAACCCACATGTGTTTATTAAGCATGCCACTTTAAAGATTAGTGAAATTGAATGTTAAATTGTTTTGGTTAGCTTAATTAAATTTGTTTTGAAAAAATAATTAGTTTAAAATATTTTTATTACCTGTAATAGTTTATACAGCAGTAGCTTATTTCTAGCGTTAAAACAATGTTACTATTCCTACTCTTGTATTTTGAGATTCATACTGAATTTTTACAGCTTTACTGTAATAAATCTTCAGCAAACATTAAAAAAACCAAAATAAACCACACCATCCTGGCAACCCTGCCTTTTTATACATAAATACACATAATATGAAACTTAAATACCACACTCGGATTTCTTTCTGTAACTTGATGCAAAATTTTATAAGAAGAACATGTCTGATGTAATGCTATACCAGCTGCAAAGACTTTTATCAGTGGAAGAGTGGTATTTAAGAGCTTTATGTCAGCGTACCATCAGCCTACAAGAGGTACATTGCTCATAACACTGAACATTGAGGTTCCATACCTTAGGTAATTGAGGCAAACGAAAAATCTGGACACATACAAATTATATCTACCTTTATGTAGAGCTCACTAAGTTGCATTTCCTGTTGTTAGCACCTCTCTGCTAGGACATGTGTGCTTCCATGTTCACAGAGGTGTTATTCTTATCCAGTCTATCCTATGTAACCAGCACTTCTACTTGCCCATGGTAGCCATGTTGCACGGCAGCTTGCTCGTGTTCTAATCAGGCCATGTCCTTAAGAAAACACTGTTTAGCATTAAACTGAAAATAGTTTTCAATTTTTTAAATCGGGTGTATGTAATTCATTTTGAGTAAGACATCTTTATTTTTATGGTGACTGCTTAGCATTGTCAGTGAAGTGCTTTATTTATTGAATGACAAAAAAATAAAGGCCTCTTTTTCTTTAAGATCTGAAACTAATAACAGTAGGTCATTCTTCTTTTGAATTTGGTATGTAGTTTCAGTTCCTGGTCAAGGAATGGGCCAGGTGATATGTTAAGAGTCTAAAGGCCTCACCTATGCCAATATTGGTTGTAAGCTGTTTTATCTGAAAAGTTTGTCTAAAAGGATCATTATGTAGACAGAAAACAATGCAATGGAAAGATTTAAAGTTGGATAATTTTTCTTAAAAGCAGCCGACTATTGTTGTCTATTAAATATTTTTGGTTCAAAGTGTTTAATCACCATAATAAATTGTCTTTTTGTGTGTTAATTTAGGTGGAGTACAGCAGTTTAATTTTATTTGCATTTGATATTAGCTACATAGTAGTTGTTTTAAGTGTTGTAATTTTGAATGTTGGGATCATGTGTTTGACTTCTGTACTTGAATTAACATTTATATTAAATTTATGCTGTTAGTATTTGGTGTGTTTTTTTTAAAAAAAAAATTACACATGATACCTTCATAAACTTACTTTGCAGGATTCACTTTGCTTTCTCTAGTAGCCAGCTTTGGCGAGAGGCTCCAGTGCTGGTGCTTTGCTGAACAAGAGGAAGGGTAAAGTGCCTTAGTGAAAACTTTGAAAAAACAAGAGTAATTTTTAAAAAGCAAGTTTGCTTAGTAGTTTCTGTCACTTTTGAAAGTTGTTAAACTGTTATGATTTCCTAGGAAACTTGGTTGGGAGGAAAGAAGAGGGGGTCTTGCTTTACTTCATGTGTAAACTACGTGGTCCTTGAGGCTAAGACAAAAAATCGGTGTTTGAGCAGTACAATGCTGGTAAGATACAGGGTAACTAATTCAAAAGTATTTGTGCCTGGCAGCCTGAGAATTCTACTCTACAGACTGCTGAAATGAGCTGTGGTTTGTTTTTCATGTCTTAAGACTCCTTTTATTTTTATTGCAAGTTTTTTATAAGACATCTTTAATGACACCTTGAAAGTGTGCAAGGAAGACCTGATAGGACAATACTCAGTAATACTTCTCATGGATATCCAGGTCAACTAATCCTAGATGACACAGGTATTGTTAGCTACTCAAGGGAACTGCACAAAGATTGCATCACATTAAAATGAATTCTTGTAGGAGAGCTGACTTACCCAGTGAACAACAAGAGCTACTGACCAGTGCTGTAGAAAGCCACTGGATTGTATTTTCTCAGGTGTGTAACATCCTTCTTGCTCAGATTTCTAAACCTTTCCATCTTTGAAGCAGCCTTGTGTAAAAAGCACTTTTGCTACAAGCTAGGAGTTCCCCTTGATATTAACAATTAACAGTTATTCTCAGTGTGGCTGTACAAGACCGTGGCCGAATGTTCGACTGGAATGAGTACTGGGTGGATGTAAGCCAATACAGCCTTCAGAGAGAATTTGGTCTTTGTTTTGCAGATAAGAATAAAGATGTAAGGAATGAGCAGCTGAAGCAGCAGTAGCACTTGGTAGCTGTAGTTCAGGGATTTTGAAGTTTATTTAGATCACATCATTAAAAATCTAATCAATGTGCAAAATTGCATGCATATTTTTCATATTCATAGAAGTCTCACTGGAGCTTATTAGCCTTCAGAAAAAAAATAACAGAACATTTTTAGAAGAAATATGGGGTTGTTCTTGTGACAAAGGGAGAGTAGGGTGTTGCAGATTTTTTACAGTACTGTTGCATAACCGTATACTGTCCTGGTCTGCAACTGGTATAGAAACTAGAAGTCTCTCTGAAAGCAGAGGTCACTGACTAAAGTGAAACCAGGTTTTGTTCTTTTGCACTAAACCCACTGCATTAAAAACTTGTCCTAAATAAGTAAAAGGTGGTCCTTATTCTTACAGTTAACCTTTACAGCTGCTTGCTTGCCATTTTTATTTTTTAATATTACTTCCCTGTGGTTAGTGATGTGATAAAGCCCAGTGTTGTGGGGCAAGCATGGTGTGGGCAGCAGCCTCTATATTCCAACCCCTGTTTTTTCATGGGGAAAACAGTAGAGGGTGGGAACAAAGGCTGTTTGTCACCAAGAGGTAGCATCCTCTGTTGCCAAGTTGCTAAACTAATCAGAATTTCATTTAAATAGGAACAGTATTAAAGTCGGCAGGGAGTTACTAGGTTAACACACACTCCTCAGGTAAAGCAATCCCCAAGAAGTCAGCTGCTACCTGTCTTCTCTTTCACTGACTTCCTTAGCATCTCTTCAAGCTATTTAATGTTCGGCTTAGTGGACAACCAGAGGAAGGAAAACAAGTAATGATCCAAGAATCTTAAATTTAACTTTCCTGGAGGTAGAAGGAGCTCAAATAGGCCTCCAAAACAGCCAAGGAAAGGATTGGTTTAAAGCAGTCATTTAGGGCTTCTTCAACCCCTCACAGTTTTTTCACCATGCTAACAACGGAGGAGCTACCACAACTTAAAGTCGGTGTTACAGGTTGTCTGTGGCTGAACCATTCTACAGAAGGGTCAGGAGGAGTAAAAAGACCTGCCCTCCTTACTACATCACAGGCTGAATCAGTAATGAAATAACTAACAAAGACCCTTTGCTTCCTCAGGAGGCAGAACCTGTGTTGCTTCATGAAAGCAGCACTCCAGCCCCAGGGAATGCCACCAGGCATATGGGACACCAGGGATAAGGGCAGGCCTTTTCCAAAAGTACAGGCACGGCACAAATACCATGGAGAAGCATTAATTGACAAGAGTGATCTAAGTATGCCTCAGTAATAGCTTAATTTGTTTAAAGGGTCTTCCATCCAGCTGATATATCTTAATTGCTGTAAGGCTGGTCCAGTTCTTGAAAAGAAGCTTTTCTGTCTCCAAGGATGTAAACAGCAGCCGTAGAACAATTGGACAACACAACCACTGTCAAACCAGGTGGAATTTTTAGGACTGTAGAATGTGAATACCTGCTAATAAGAAGGAAAATCTTACATACTGCTTGAAGGTGAGTGAAATTTCAAGATGGACACTTCAGAAAGAAGGGTCCACAGCCAAGATTTTTGCAGTCTTACATTTTGAGAATGCAGCAGTGTGTTTTTAGCTAAGCCAACAGATAAAGTTTTGAACTTGAGAGAGGTGAATAACTCAGGGTAATGACCACCGAGTGCAGTACTGGCTTGTAGATCAAACAGTGGTGATTGTACTCTGCATTTTAAAACGTGGTGCTTCAGACAGAGGGCATCATATTGTGATACTTAGATGGGGAGGGGAAAGCACTGAGGTACAGGAGTTTGTGACTGTCATAAAATAGACACAATCAGAAATTAAGTGGTGCAGGGACCAGAAGCATTACAAAGGCAGATTATAGCTCATGAAGGCTGGTCTGTTTGCCGTAGTTTGGTGTAGGGAAGAAGTCCAGTTCCTTTGGAAGGCTGTGGCAGAGTATGACCGACATGAAAGACAACCCTCTTCCCAGTGACAGTTCAAGGAGGGTGATGTTTGTAAGCACCAGTGCTAGAATATTCTGCATGGATAATGGCAGATTGTTTCTGTTGTCAAAATCCACTTAAAATATATGAAAGTCGATGAAAATACCTTGATGGAAAGCTTAATATAAGACATGACCACAGCACTGTGGCAACTTGCCAAGAAATGAGTACCCGTTTCAGTAACTTTACGAGTTACCACTTCAGGCCTTGAATATTTTTTCTAGGCTGCCAGAGGCTATGGCTGCTATTGACTTACAGCTTCCTGCAGAGGGAAGTATTCACTAGTGTATGAAAAACAAATATTGAGTCAAATGGTCTCTGCCAAAGCTGGAAGTGTCTGTGTAAGCAAAGAGCAAAAGACTAGAATGTCAAGAATGTTGTTCTCTGAGTTACACAGATTTTTTTTTTAGGCAAAGTCAAAACATCTCAAGTGATAAAATAGTTCTCTGAGCAAAGACAGCCTATCAAATCAATGGGAAAAACAAAAGAGGCATCTTAAACCTTACCCCTTTACGATTTGAGAGCCTACCCCCAGGCTATGATGCTGATATTACTCTAATGAAGAAGAAGAAAAAGTTTTTTTTTTTTAAAGAATGGCCCTGACAGTTCCTCTTTTTCCCTGGATGTGTGCTTCCATCTCCACTTTGTGTTACTCTCTGGCAAAACTGATTCCTGTCTCTCATGTTTGAGGAGAGGACATAACTCCTGGACCCTGGGCTGTCCTGAGGTGAGCAAGCATTCCTGAAGCAGCCTACCTGTGCTGAGTGCCTCGGCTGGTCCCTGCAGCCACAGGGCCCTTCTACCCTGTCCCAAATCCTGCTGCCTCCTTTGCTCTGCTCTATAGATTCAACAGCACGGGAGGGGAAGAACAAGTCTTCCCATTTTCCAGTACTGTTTCACAGGCAGAACTTAGTATTTGCAACACACTCCTAGAGAAGACAGATTAATGAGGAAGAGACCTTTGACACCCCCCCTCCCCCTTTTTTGTTGAGGTGACAAGGATCATTTTGTTGTTTGTAGGTACCATACATTAACATAACGCACCTTTAGCATAATCAAGCAGGTTCAGGAAGATTAGGCAGAATAAGGTCTGTTGGGAAGGTCTGCCTGGGCTCAGGGCAGGAAGCTGTCAGTCTGAGGAATTAAGTGGTTCTGGCTGAGGAGGAGTTGCCTCAGAAGCTTGAACAGCACAGGAGGGCTTGGGTGCCCTCAACTTGATGCCTACAGGCTGACACACATTTTGAGGACAACACAACAAGGTCTAAGCACCTAATTTCAGTTCTTTCTTGTTGTAGACAACTGTGGCTACAGCTCAAATTCTTGATGGAATTCAAAGAGATGTTTTGCTTTTTACCATTTTTATACAGCAAATAGAGGTATGTCAAAATGAATGACAGCTCGTTCATAGCACTGGCTTTCTAAGGAGGGGTGGTGAGCAGCTTTCACACATGAAGTCTTAATGGTGGAAACTATGATCATAGGAACATTGATTAGGGTTTAGGGTTTTTTTTTTTTAAAAAAAAGCTAGACAAAAATGTAAAATAAGCAACCCACAAAACCCACCTCCACTGTCTAAAGCAACATAAATGAGAGAAAGCTACCTGTCCTCTCTTTAACACT
>VZZY01013560.1:39975-59478 GCA_013400335.1 Eurystomus gularis
CTCAGCAGGAGCGATGTGCTCCCTTTGTGCAGTGAGGTGGAAAAGAGAAAGTTTGTTTTCTTTTTCGATATTTATGGCTGGCGTTATCTCGCTTCCGGTCTTCCTGGAGGATTTATGGGAATTGCAGAATAGATTTATGGGAAATCGAGTTCTTTTCGCTCACTGTTTTAATAAGGCAGAAAAATCATGTGGTCGGTTCACCACAGCTACCTGACCTCTCTTTAACACTAAGGCATATGTTATGATTAAACTTTACATATTTTTCCTTAGAAAAAGCTTATGATTTTCAGCTACCATGAAATTATTTATTTTATCCATTCATCCTCATCAAAGATTTAAGCTGAAAGTGATAGATTAAGACCAGAGGAAACAGTCATACCACCCAGTTTGTCCAGCAGTCCAGACACATCACTGAATTTCATTACATGGCCCTGGAGCAAGCCCAACAACAGCTGATGAAAGCCCACCTTCCAGAAAGACATCAAAGTCCACAAGGTGCCAAATCTTGCAACATAAATTGGGTCATGGTTTCGTAACTTTAAACAGGTGCAGGACTTTATTGCAGAATAAAGTCCTCCACATACAGAGGGTATTTCCTAAGCTCTTGATGTTGCCTCTTGCATTGAGCTCAAGAAATTTTCAAAGCTACCTACCAGCTCTACATACTGGTAACAGCTTGTCTTATGAAGCGCTATCAGCTGTATTTTCCTGCTCCTGTTTCACAGCCTCATGGGAAGCTTGTCTAATATTTCAGTAACTACTGGATAACCATGAATCACACTAACACAGCTGTGAAACACGTGTTCAACTCTAGCTCTGGTGAACCTGCACAACCAAGCTCACAAGCTGGTCCAGTTTCACTCAGAGCTCACTGCACTGATTTTGGTTTATCTGACCTGAGGAGGTGCATGGTCTCCAATTCACAGGGCCCCTGAAGCTGAGCTACTGGTGAACCACAGGTCTCAAGTTTCTGAGAGGGGCTGGAGTTAGGTGCTCTCATTGGGGAGTTCAGGGGCAAAAGCAGATGCAAGTATTCACAGAAAGACAGTACATCTGTCCCTCAGAGAAAGTATTTCAGGGATCATCTGGACAAATATGTGTATTTAAAAATCTAACAACCTGAAATCTCTAAGCATGTGGAGGAAAAGAAAGTTATCAGGAGTGACCACGTGGATTAACCAAGGGAAGCTCATGCTTAACCAGTCTAATAGCCTTCTATGATGGCATGACTGGCTTGATAGATGAGGGGAGAGCAGTGGATGTTGCCTGCCTTGACTTCAGCAAGGCTTTTGACACTGTCTCCCATAACATCCTAATAGGTAAGCTTAGGCAGTGTGGGTTAGATGAGTGGACAGTGAGGTGGATTGGGAACTGGCTGGTGCATAGTTGGAGGCCGTAGCTAGTGGAGTTCTACAAGGGTCAGTACTGGGTCCAGTCTTGTTCAACATATTAATCATTGACCTGGATGAAGGGACAACAAGTTTGTTAATGATAGAAAACTCGGTGGAGTGGCTGATACACCAGAAAGCTGTGCTGCCATTCAGCAAGATCTCAACAGACTGGAGAGTTGGGCAGAGAGGAACCTCATGAAGTTCAACAAGGGCAAGTGTAAGGTCGTGCACCTGGGGAGGAATAACCCCATGCACCAGCACAGGTTAGGGGTCGACCTGCTGGAAAGCAGCTCTGTAGAGAAGGACCTAGGAGTCCTGTTGAATAAGAAGTTCACCATGAGCCAGCAATGTACTTGTGTGGCCAAGAAGGCCAATGGTAATCTGGGGTGCATTGAGAAGAGTGTGATCAGCAGGTCAAGGGAGGTTCTCCCTCCCCCCTACTCTGCCTTACCAAGGCCACATCAGGAGTGCTTTGTCCAAGACAGATGGGGAACTACTGGAGAGAGTCCAGCACAGGGCTACAAACATGAATAGGGGACTGGAACATCTCTCTTATGAGGAAGGACTGAGATACCTGGGTCTGTTTGGCCTGGAGAAGAGAAGACAGAGGAGATCTTATCCATGCTTATAAATATCTAAAGGGTGGGTGTCAAGAGGATGGGGGCAATCTCTTTTCAGTGGTGCTCACTGATAGGACAAGGGGCAATATGCACCAACTAGAACACAGGAAGTTCCACCTCAACAGCAGGAAAAAATTCTTAACTGTGAGGGTGACAGAGCACTGGAACAGGCTGCCCAGAGAGGCTGTGGACTCTCCGTCTCTGGAGACTTTCAGAGCTCTTCTGGATGTATTCCTGTGCAGCCTGCTCTAGGCAGACCTGCTTTGGCAGGGGAGTTGGACTGGATGATTTCCAGAGGTCCCTTCCAACCCCTACCATTCTGTGAAATATTTTCATCCTAAAGTAGAACAGGAGTTCTTTAAGAGCATCAGATCTTGTCATTTTGGTAAACAGTTCTACTACTGCTTTTTTAGGCTCTTCTAATGCTGAGGGTAAGGGATGTATGGTTCATGCTGAACCAGTTAGAGCAGGCATTAAGTGAACTCTCAAAAGCTTCTGCACAAAGCTAGCTAATGGATTAACACTACGGTCTTTTGGAAGCTTTGCTTCCCGCTTTCCTCCCCCATACTTCAAACCTGATAACAGCAAGCAGGCATAGCTGCGTTTAGGGCTGGTGAAAGGCTAGCACAAGAATCCTGCTGTAGTAGAGTGCCTGCCAAATGTTTGCAGTCCTATCCTTGAATTATTTGCCAGAAAAGCTAGTTTTTCCATTTCATACTGGATTTGTGCTTGTTAAATCCATTTCAATGGCATGATATGCTAGCATTTCATAATGGAGAGAAGCTGCTCCCCTGTATAGCTATGGCTTGACTTCTAAGCTATTCTTCCTTAAATTTTCAGCAATCCACTGGGATAGGGAGAATACTGTATTACAAGAAGAAAAGTGAAAAAAAATAATTTTGCGTATTTTGAGGGTTCTTATTTTGGTGCTGAGCCTTCCACATCCCTCCCTTGCTCTATACTAATTCTGTAGCTTTTCTACTTCAGGAACAACTGAATATATGTTGAACTTTCAAGATGTTAGAAATTCTGGATAGTGATAGCCTCCAATGCAGAGGACAACCTGATCAGACATTCCCCCAGGGTTTCAACAAGCTAGCCAGCAGTAATTTAAAGAAGTAATTAAAAACATCTTCCTTCCCCCCGCCTCGCCTTTTTTGTTGCCAGCCAGAGTAGAGAGATTTTTATTTTATGTGCTCACATCCTAGTGCAATGTTTGTCAAACAGGAGCCAACAGAAATAGGAGAGGCAGCTAACTGAGGGAGAATGTACTAGCAGCTTGAAGACAAGAACCAAAATAACTCAAGGAAGCTACATGACAGTATCTGGTTTGAAAGTTTATGAAAGATTTTACAAAGAATTTTGGGGAAGCATTTAAAAATTTCCACTTTAAATGAAATTTAAAGTTTAATGGTTCATTAAAAGAAAAAAGGCAATTTAATTACTGTTGCATGGGAGGGAGTTGCAGGCAAGATGAGAAAAGTAGAGATAAAGATCTAAGTACCAGTAGACATTTGTAATTGCGTTACATGGGTAACTGTTTCATAACTTCTTACAAACTTGCTGGATTATTAGGATTCATAATGCTAGGATAAGACTCAGATGTATTACAGCTTCTGAAAGTGAACTGTGACAAATATTTTCACTGTACATTTGCTCTTTTTGGCCTAATTTTCAAGACAGTTCAGCAAGCTGTATCTTAAACTGTACTGCCTTTCTCGTCAGCTCTTTAGATTCTCCTTGCTTCATTGCTACTTAATCATTTTGTGGACCGAGCTCTGTCCAGCCTGATCTTAGTCATCGATTATTCTTCCACAATAGGCATCATTCTACTACTATATTTAAAGGAAAAAGCAGCAAATAGTTATCTCTGTCAGCTCACGTTGGTTTTTCTTTAAAAAGAAATCCAAAAGTCAGCACACGCCTCTCTCAAGCATATTTATTCTGCTTCTTTTACTTAACACAGTGCTGTCTGCTCTCAGTTACACTGTTTGGTATCAAACTATTCTCCTTTTGTGTGTTTTCTGACTATTTCCAAACAGACTCATGTCCATCTTTAAGGATGTTTTTGAGATCAGGTACCAGGATACCACTTTGCATATGGATTCAGCATCACTAGAACATGGGCTCCTGCCAGCTCAGCTGTGTCTGTCACTGGTTATGTTTTCTCATATCCTTAACAGAGCCTGCAACAGAGTGCTGGTGGAAGCTTACATTCCAGACTTCTGCTAAGTATTGAATATCCTATCAGTTCTTTTTATGATAAGTAATCTTTTACAGATGTTGTTCTACAAAGGGAGAGTTCAATGCATCTACCGCATCTCTAATTCTTTGGCAAGAAGATATCTACTCAGTGGAAAAATTGTCCCACATGATCACTGCATATATTTAATGTTAATATATCTAACAAACAGGTGCTGTGGTACTACAGTGTCTTTGTAGAATCATTTCAAGTGTGCAAGCAATTCACTAAGCACCTGACAAACGTTCAGTATTCATGTATTCATTCAGTATTCAGTATTCATTCATTCATCTGGTCAGTTCTAGGAGAACCATGGAGTGAAGGATGTATAAAACAGGCCATGGCAGCCAAAATCTCTACTGAAAATGAGCTAGGGAATTGCAAGAGGAAGTTAGAAGCAAAGTACAGAGGAAGTATATGAAAGTTCATCGTTTGTAGGTCTCCAGGTGGCAGAGGTATATGGGGTAAAAATCCCCAAAGCAAAGAACAGCTTTCTGAAATAACATTTTGAGCTAGGGCTGCAGGAAGACGCAGATGGTGCAAGCCCAGTTCACTGCTAACGCTCCCAGGCTGCATTCTCTAACCCAGGACGCACCCAGATTTCCACAACATCCACACTAGCTGCTCTTGTCCAGAAGCTCTTGCAGCACATTGGAAATCCCTTCTCCACAGAACTATTTTTGTGAAGAACCATCCATCCTAACAGAATTTGTAACAGAAAGAAATGGCTATTTAGTTTTGGTATTGTAAACTTTGTTTCTGTATAATTAGTGTCTAAGTAGTATTCAAAGTTTTTCAGAAGTAGACACAGGGTTATGTTGATACACATTAAGACATATGCTTGTTTGCCCCTAAATTTTCATTCATTTTTAGCTTCCAGTCTTTTTGGACTTGTCTGATTCTCCCTGACACCTGGAGGCATTAGGTTAGGCTACCCAGACCTGGTTCAACACAGTTCCTGATGCACGGAGTTCAAAGAAGTGAAGAGAGAGGCTGCAAACATCTGACTGCAGGAAAGGCAGGGTGCTGAGGAGCTGGGATAATCCCAGATCCCCTGCTGAAGGAGATTAACAGAGGGCCTGTAAAGCGCTCTACCAGCCCTCAAGGTAGATCAGCCTCTGCAATTGTTCTGCTAAGTAAGTTAGGAGCAGAGAACCAGAAGGGCTGTAAACGAGTAACATTTAAAGAAAACACCAAACCAAACCAGAAATAAATATTTGGTGCATGTATTTGCCAATGCACATCTCAAGTCCTGACCTGTATGAGAAAATAAATTCATTATTAGAGTTATAAAGCACCCCCAACATGGAAACATTCCAGTCATTGATGAGAAAAATGTACAGTTCCAGAACAGACAGTAACATGATTCTTTCACTTGAAAATATGAAAACTGTTACCTCTGGGTAAAAATAATCCAAAATGAAGTCATTCACATGGATCTCAGAGAACGGCATCAAAGGGACTGTGGTTCTGGAGGGATAAATGCATGAGGAAAGATCATGAAAGCTAAATACGAATATTTGGCTAAACACTAATTTAATAATGGAACAAGAGACAAATCTATGACAATTTAATTCACAGAATGTTAATGGTATTGGTGAAACAGACCTCTTTTTTTAAAAAAAAACAAAAACACTGAGAAGTTTGTTTTCCACTAGATACACATCAAAATTTTGAAGAGCAAAATGAATATACTGATTTCTTAAACATCTCATCAAAATGTTTAAGCCAATTCTTAATCAAATCCTATCCAAATCAGTCCATCACAGTCTTAAGCAATTAAACTACAACATGGGGGGGGGGGGCGGCGGGAAGCAGAGACTTGCTTGTGATTTCTGCATTAGGTTCACAAGCCTGACAAGGGAAAAACCCATCTTCTACTTTTCAGCCAACACTGCTTTCAAAACACTATCATTACACTGAATTTTTTATATGACTGCGCTATCCTTATCAGACTTATTCCCCTGATTTCTATCAGGATTAAGTCAGTAGTTCAAGTTAGGCTTTGAAGGCAGCCAAGCTCAATAACAGCACTAATAGCAGCAGTTGCATGAAAGACGAAATGTGGTATCATGATGTACATGCAAGGTACCAGACTGAGAGCAACATGTAACAGTCATTATTCATATCAGTCTATGATAACAAGACAACTAATGGTAATTTAAATTACTGAGACAATGAAGCCTCTGATTATTAAATTAACTTACAGCTTTATGAAATGAAAGATTTTTTTAATCAGATTTTTTTAATGTTGGCTACTTTTATCTCCAACTCTGAAATACCTGATAATAAATGAAGAACTTTAGATGCTTTCAAGAAACAGATTCTTATGTGTATATGAGCTTATTTAATATGCCTTTTTTCTTTTCCAGAACACTTATTCTTGCTATTATAATCAAAGACACTCACTGTGATAACTTCTCAGAACAGATTTTCACTGAACGAAACCTCTGTTCTGCAACTAATTAATCATTTTTTTACACGTGAATGCATATCACAGAGGGGCAATAAGATCAGTCTCAAGTCTGCCTTGACTTTGTTCAGCTGTGATGGACCAGGACCGGCATTCAGTAGAACACCTCCACAGCCAAAACTCATTATCAAATGTTTAAAATAACAGCTGGTTTTGAAAGGTGTGCACACCTAATAAGCCTCAGACATAGGCTTATATTTTCGTATCCTGAAATACCCAGGCAGGCTAGAGAAGAGGCAAAGGGGAAAGAACAAGGCTTAGCTTGAATAATTTTTGCTGTTGAAGACAAGTTTAATAGAGAAAGCTGAGGGACAGGACAGTGCCAGCAATATCCTGTGCTACACAGGTGAAACCCAGGGCAGAGAGCAGAGTGCTGCTCTCCTGAGCAGGGGCTAGAGGTGCTGCCATTGCCAGCTCCCAGAGGCACTCCTAGGGAACATGTCTCTTAGTGGGAATCTCAGAGGTAACAAAGGGCTGTAAATATGCAAAATCTTCCCTTCCAGCCATACAATGGATTTCAGTACACTCCAAAGGTAGGGATTTGGCTAACATCCAATTTTAAAAAGAAATTAAGGCTGCCTTTCAAGTCACTAAGGCAGCCAGATCCTATCAGTTCTCACTATGTTTTGAATAACTCCCCTGGCTTCTCTCTGGCAGGAACAAGTTGGATATATTTTTTTGTTACACTGCTGTTATTTTGAACCGGGGTCTCAACACACAGGCACAGAAAATGAGTATTTAAAAGATTAATTTAAAAAGTCATAATTCTAACGCTATGGCTGAGAGATTAATCTGATGGGATAAAAAAGCCATTTTAATTATCTGACTTAACTGGCCCAGACAGATGAACTATAGTCCTGCGGTAGCCTGTGATGTGAAAAACCAAGGCACACGTGGGTGCCGTTGGGCACCTTTGGTCTCAGAGTGCCGGCTTGTGCTGGGCAAAGAGAAGGAAGGGCTGCCCCTTGGGAGCTGCTATGGCAGTGGCACCATCTCCTGCTTCTCTTGCCCCTCAAGTTTCAGCCTCAGTGCTTACATAAGCCCAGAAGTGTTGATTCACAGGTTTTAGCATAGGTACTGGAAATTCAGCCTTTTGATGTGATTAATCTTGGTGAGTCCTAGCACTGTGCCCTTAACTTGCCTCTCCTCCTACATGTTTAGTCTCCCATAAATGGGTTGCTGGAGACCTATCCAAGCTGTTGTACCCTGAGGTGTAAAGCCCATCCCTACTACTTTTCCTTATTTCTCAGTCCACCTTCCTCAGGCTCGAAGTACCTCTAGCAGTGGAGGAGGACAGCCACCACTATAGCATGGAGGGTTTTAGCTGCAAGATGCAAGCAGCAAGGAAGGAGTGTAACATTGCTTGCAGTGGCAGGGTCCATCCTGTCATATTTTTCTACCCTCCTGACCCACACTAACTTGTTAAGGAAATTGGAACAGGTCCTTTGAGCTTGATGGCTGTCTCCTAGTGGTGACAGCCATGTTCACTGGTAGAAGCATCTTGCAGTCCAAGTAATATTGCCACTATGGAGGCATTAGTCTGGTATCACATCTGCACAACTTCAGTCTATTTACGCAATTAAAATAGGCTAAAGAAGGGGTTAAAAAAGAGGAGGCAATATAGATGGAATCTTATTCTGGCTCAGGGAAGAATTTAACTGAATTATGACAAACTTAGGTCCATACAGGCAATGTGCTTGCATTTCTGACAGATTCAGCCTCTTACCACAGCAGAAAAAGGGTGTAAAGGAAGCTCAGCAACAAAATTGCTTCCTAAAATCCCACTGATTTTCATCAATATCAGAGCTGATGCAATATTTTTTTAAAGACGTGTTGGATTAGAAATATGTTCTTTGGTATTTTTTTGCATCCAAAAGGGAAAGGAACAACTATTTTAAACTTTCCCTCCTCCTTACTTCATGAAAAAAAGAATCAAAAGCATTAGGAGAGGCCTACCAGAGAGAATTTAAAAATACTGGTTTAAAAATAATGGTTGTACAGTATAATTTTTTGTTATCATTAGTCAACATGAATTCAGACCTAAATAGTAAGCCAACCTATAAATAGTACTCAGTTTCAGCAATAACTTGTCAAATGTTCACTACATTAGGAAAAGGATTAAGTCACAGCTTTTTGATCTATTGAGGGAACGTTATCGAAGCAGTGTATACAAGAATACTATGTCAAATGCTGGCGTGCTATGCCTAAATAATACGCAAGAGGATGGAGGAGCTTAGTCATCCCCTTTACTGTCAAGTGTTGTCCTTAGCAAGAGGTAGGCACTAATCTTATCTACACAGTGATGTAGTATGTGACTGATGAAAATGTGATTCATGCAAAATGGAATTCAGCATGTGTGGAAAAGGATTACATGGTAAACTGGAAGGCAAGCTCTGTCCTGCTGGGTAGCTGCAGCATGCTGGCTGTGCTTCAGCACAGGATCTGCTGGGGACCAGCTCTGCAGAGGACAGTCAGGCAGCCAGGTCAACAATACATTCTTGTGCTGATGAAGGCTATCTGCATATATGCTTAGGCAATAATTAGCCAACAGGTCAAGGGAAGTGTTTTTCCCATGCTACTCACTGCTCAAAGCAGCACCTGGAGCAGTGTCTGGCTGTGTTTTCCCCAGAACAGGAGAGGAGGAACTCAGTGGAGAAATACTGTGGTGGTGGAGAGCTGGAGCACACAATGCATAAGGAGCTACAGAGGTAGCTGAGCATGCTCAGCTTGCAGAAGTGCAGGCTGAGGGAGGATGTGTTGGTTGGCAGCCACTAGCTCTAGGATGGGGAGGGCTGGACAGAAGACAGACAGACCCTTCTCAGAGGTGCACAGTGAAAGCACAAGATGCAATGGTCATGGGTAGGAGCAAGGGAAGTTCCAGCTAACTTTTGTTTCTTTCCTGTCTCCCCTGACAAATGAAGGTGGTTAAGCACTGCAAGAGGATGCCTGGAGAGGATGTAAAATCTCTGTCCTTGCAGATACTCAGAACTCCCCAGTGTTCCACTTATGTATCCACTTATGTCCAGTGCCTGATCTGAATTAGATATTGGTCTTGCTGTAGCAAGGCTTGGACTAGAAACCTCCGAAGGCTCCATTTGACTTGTATGAGTCATGAAACTAGAAAGCATATGGGTAAGCCAAACAAAATCTGTCAGTTGCCTGAATGGGAGATGGTAAAGTCTGGCCACACCTAGTATCACCAGCATTTCTAGAGGGTAACTAAGTCAGTAGAACATTTGTGAGACCAGGAAGGTCTGAGATTGAAAGACACCATTGCATCCCCGCCTCCCATCAAGCCATGAACCAGAGGGATGGGAAACTATCAGGCCTCCCCCTGCTCCCCATCTGAGCATACCTCCTGCGGTTGCTGCTGGAGGACAAAGGATGTTCAGCACAGCAGGAGTCCCAGCAATTCATGTCAGGTAAGTCTGCTTCTCACTGGGCTGTGGGAAAAGAAGCCTTTAAAGATTCCATCATGTAACATCTTGCCTGCATGCAGTTTCCTTTCCTTTCTCTCCCGCATCTTCAAAAACCCTTGTAAGCTCTGTTTGAATTCCATAAATAAAATATTTTTGTTTGCTTTACCCCTAACTTGGCTTGAATTAAAATGAGTCTCACAATCTGTAAAATCACAAGAGCATTTAAAATCACATCTGTGTACTCCTAATGTATCAAAAACATGAATTGCACCCCTACCTACCTGCTCTGGGCGGTGTGGAGTTCATAACATGGTAGCATAGGTGTTCTCTTCAACCCTGAACGTCTGAGGACCTGCACTATTTTTCATAATGACTTGTGATAGTTCATTGAGAACTGGGGGTGGGGGAAGAGATCAGCTCATATTTTTCATTTCAGTATGCCCAGCATACACATCAGTTTTTCAGAGCAGTACCTTTGTGAGAGCAAGCCTGCTGTTGGAGACTAGGAAAGGTCACTTTTCCGTTATATCAAAATATTAATTGCCTTTTACTACACTACAATTTGTAGGAAATGATTGTACAAGTCTTCATTTAGAGGGCACAGTTCAAATCCTGTTTATTCTCTCACAAGTTATATCAAAGAAAATTTGAGATCACCAGAAAAGAAAAGGAAAAAAAGACTCTGAAGTGTTTAGTGTTTTGAATGCAGAAAAACAACAAAGCCAGGAGCTAGAATTAAACAAGTTCAAATCACCTTTTTTTGGTCCTTTTTCCCTCTCCTGAAATCATGCCTGGCCAGCATCCCAGCATGATCTGGGAGACACTAACAAAAGACTCAATCTAACATAGATAATTAGATCTTTCATTGGATACACAGTTAAGTATTGTATAGGTCATTAATGGTTTATATCTCAAAGAAAATTTCACAGTCTCTTACTGTGAAGACAAAATGAGAGAGTTAAACCATTTTGGACTTGCTTTAGAAGTGCTTTGCTCTTTTCAAATAAGCACCACTAGGAAGCTGCCACAGTAAATGGTTTTGGTTTTTTTTAGGAAGACCAGGAATCCTCTCAAGGCACTCACAGATAAAGCAGAGACCCCAACTCCGTTTCCTCCATGAGCTAAGTCATCTTAGAAAAGGACCACCACTGCTCCCATTATTATGACAAGGACTTATGCCAGAACTTTGCTCTTCTAAGTTAGGACTTTCTCACATTTTTCCACCAAGGTTTACTCATGACCAATTGTATTCCTATGCTTTTTCCTGACACCACTCTCTGAGTTACACAGCTTTTTTTTTCACTGAAGTTCACAGGCAGTAATCTTGCCCCCCTTACTTTAGTAAAAGAAAGAACTAACCTTTGTATTATCTAATGCATTCATCACTTATTCAAACCCCAAAACCACCAGCTTTCATCAATTTGTTGAAACTTTTTGTCGGGGGGTTTACTTTGAGCTCCAGCTGCTGGAGGAAAAAAAACAGTAACCAATTTTCTGCTGACACTAGTTACAGAGAAAAACTTGTACGTATGGCTCAGGGGAACTCTGGAATCTCAAAAAATCAGAAGACAAATAATAAATTTTTAACAAGACCTACAAATCATGCTGTATATTATTTTAGTACTATTTGAGGGGTCTGTCTCAGGAGTTTAGTAATGTTGCAGTGAGTGCATGATTTTGAGGGTTACTGCAAGTTTCAATGTTTTCTTTCAGGTGGTTGTTAAAAGTTAAAGATTGCATGGTTTGATGAACAAAAGACTCACTACATTTTTTTTTCACCCATTTAGTTTTCCTCCCACCTTTCCAAGACTATCTCTATTTGTCTTTAGGAGTTGTCTGAGCAGAGGTATCTACCAAACATAGCAGCAGAGACACGTAAACACAGAGAAGATCCCTGTCCTGTCTCACTCAACCTGCCTTGGTCAGCAAGGACACTGCTTCAGACTTACCAAGTCTATGAATACCTCCAGTTTGTTCCCAAGAAAGAACATTTGGACATCACCAGAAATTCTCATGCAATGCTGTCCATCTCATCTCAAGTAATGGCTCCCACTTTCTCAGTGACAACTCAAGAGCATACTGGGGATAATGGTATGTTGGGTGAACTGTTCTTCAAACACCTTCTAGCCGTTCTCGTCCTCCATGACTTCCTCAAACTTCCCCACTCTATGACTGTATATGCCCTCATCTTTGTAGTCAGAAGCCCCCAAGGTTTGGCATATATTGCTGCTACTAAAGGAGTCACATCTGGCTCATAACCTGCTCCTGGTGGGCCCCAGGAAAACTGGCAAGCTATCCTAGATAATTGCTGCAGCACCTTTGTTCCAGGAGACCTACTATCAATCTCATTTATTGGCATAGTGTTGCACTGTAGGACTGTAAAAAGCAGTAAAAGGAAAAATGCTTGGATGGAGTTACCTGAAATAGGCTATTCAGCTTGTTTCTGTATTCCTGTTGACTGCATGAATGTGTGGCAGAGGCAGAAGTAGCAATTTTATGCCATCGCCGTCCCATTTGCACTAAGTACCCCCAATATATTGTCCCCTTCCTCTGCTTCCCCACCTGTACCCATTTCAAGTCCCTCTCACCTCATAGCGACAAACCCCTGACTACGTCAAATACAAAAGCAGAATTCTTAGCAATTTCACCAACATCATATATTATCAAATGTCCACCGCAAGTGGACAAATTTTACCTGTAGTTACACTGCATATCTCACTCGGTACTGGTGTTAAAATCCCACATTCTTCTCTTGTTCATTCTCTCCTCCCTACCTGTGAGCGCCAGCATAAACCACAGCAAGACACAAACACCTGCATTTTTTTAATCTTCATGTAACATAATTTCTCCTGAGCCATGCAATTACTTACATGCATGTAAGGCCCAGCTGAATGCACAACGTAGACATTTTAAGTACAGGTGTGGCTCTGCAGGCTTGATGTCTGAACCTACATCATCCTTTTCAAGCACAAACATCTAAAGAACTGTGATATGCTGGTATCCAGCTTGGAAGAAACGCTGATTGCATAGCACCAGGACAAGAGAGGACAAAACAGTTCTACCTAAAGCAGGAGTGACCCTGGAGTAGGACGTCAGTGGCCGTCCACGTGGGTCCAGATACACAGCATCTCTCAGGATCAGGCCCATGGTGAGCATGATATAATTAGAATGAGTATTTATAGTTTATTAGTGAAAAAGACGAAATGGAATGAGGATTAGAAAACCTCATCTAATCCTCTTTGCAAATAAGTTAAGACGTAAAACTTGTCTATGATTTATAACATTCAGAATTAAAGACAGTAATTTCTGATTAAATTTTACTACTGCACTAAAAATGAACTTAGTCATGATGAATTCTGTTGGTACTAAAAAGATATAAAAATGCAAATCCAGAGGGATTCTTTATCTGCTTAGTACTAATATCCATCTATGAAATCAAATAAGTTAAAATTGAGTTGGGGTCACTCTTTTAGGAAAAAGAATCCCTGTTTTGGCAAGATGTGTGTATTTTTCTGAAGCACAAAACCTGTTATAACTCTCCTGGCTAGTGCAGCTGTCATTTCAGATGCAAAAAAAATCATCTCAACAGCCATCTTCAAAGAAAGAAAGGCTGCACTTGAAAACAACTACAATAAAGATCTTAACATTGACAATACGTCTTTATTGAAGTTTGTTAATTCAGTTAAGTTAATAATGATTATAGTATCTCTAACACTAAGATAAAGCTTAAATGGCAAGGCTGACATTAACTCCTGTTTTTACACTGGCCAGCATCTGCCATAAAACAAAAAGATATTTTCTAGTGGGAGTCAAGCCTGCAGCATGATCTTTTATGTAGGGTTTGTGTGTTCTCACAAACTGCTCAGCAGCAGTGAGTCTAAGGCAAGACCAGGGAGAGAGACAAAGTACTGCAGCTTGCTCATCTGCAGTTCATCTTGTGACATTATCAGAAGTGCCACTAAGTGGTATTAATTTTCAAGTTTGTCTTTGAAAAAACAAAATCAACACCATCCTCTGGTGCCTGATTAGTCTTTTAGGGTTTGGGTTTTTTTGTGTTTACTGAGTAACAAGTTAAAAATTAAGCTTAGCTAATTTTAGCAGAGGTGAATCACAGAGAGCCCTAGGAACCAGCCAAATTCAACATTCAACTGTGTTCTTTGCTTCTTGTGGGCTCTGGGAAGAAAGCAATGGTGATCCACATGGCTACCAAAAATAAAAAAAAAAAGAAAAAGAAAATAAATCTTTGAGGACTCCACCTTTGCTCCTTTTCTCTACCTATTCCATGCCATCAATTTGAACAGCCACATAAATAAATGCTCCTCCCACAAGCTCTTTTATTAAGGAGCAGAAAAGCCTTACATGAAATGCTAAATAGGTTTGAGAGAAGGGATATGTTGCTGCTAAAAACTTCCGCTGTCAGACTAGTGTTGTGCCATTGGAGTCTTGGAGGTTTTAGGAATTAAAAGTTTCATGCAAATCCTGAATATGAAGCATTGGCCATCACCCTTTTGATAAGGGCTTCATTAAACTGTTCAAAACCACTGATTTTGTTGCTTACTTGGGAGGAAACTTCACACTACACCAACAAATTAACTTCCCATTTTGTAAGACTTGTATTTAGGTGTAGCCAGATAAATTTCACTTATAACAGAAGGAAATGCCCAAACAGTGCCACTTTTAATCATCAAAACTGCCATGAAGCAGCTAATGAAGAAAGGCATACACGTGCCTGCTATAAATGGGTCCCCTTGGCCCAAAACACAATTCCAAACATTACAAAGCTACATTTTGATGGACCATTTCCAAATAAAGCAGAAGAGGCACGTGAATTTATCTTTCCATAAACATTTCCCAGAAACTGTAATTCAAACAGGGACCAAATCTAACAGAGCAGATTCAGGCAAAAACCAATTTGCATTTAAAAGTGAGAGCTACTGGTGACTAGCATGCAGCATTAAACCATGTGTACTTATCAGCATCTTAACAGAAACATGTATTTTAAAACAGATGGTAGGAGTTGAAAGAAAATTGAATCACAAAATAAGATCATTTACATAAATGCTTCCTTTTCTAATCAGCCACCACTGTGTTAGTATCAACTAGGGTGCTGGAGAATATAATTAATTTCCTCATTTCAGAATCTAAATATATGGATTGTTTCACTCCCTGCTTCACTTCCCACCCCCCTTCACCCTCTACCCCCGGTGCTTTATTTTTCTAATTTTTCCACAGTGTTTCCTCCAGTTAGACAATAAATTAGAGTGGACCTTTTTCTCTTCTTCTGTCCTTCCCAGCAGTAGAGCTCTCTGCACCTACTGAGAGAACAGAGGGGGATATTCTGAGACTATATTTCAGACTTATTTCACCATACGGCTGACTTCCACACCAGAGCACCACATTTCAGGTGCAAGCATAATAGCTTGGGAAAACAGCTTAAAAAGTACAACCAGGGAAGAAAAAAAAGGATAGCATGGTCATTCCATCTTTCTCAGCTACATTCATAGTTCTTGGTATACATAGCAAGTAAACTAGCAGTACCTTTTTCTCATGTCACTCAGCTACAAATAGGCTGTTTTTCTCCTCTTACCCATCAATTTCATTGTCAAGATTTCTGCAGCCAGAATCTAACCATCAGTTTGACCATATAATGAACCAGAACATCACTTAAAGTGCTCTTCACTGGCAATGGTAGTGAAAACTGACTTGCTGGTAAGCCATACAGGTAGGAATTTGAGTACCAGTAAAACTGAATCATCACAAGAAACAGGGATATTTAAAGTACACCGGCATACAACAAGGATTGCTAAAGCTAACTAAAAAAAAAAAGTCACATTAAAATGGTATTCACTTACCTGACTGAGCTTTCAGCAGCACACATCATACACCCTCACAGTGCAATAAGAAAATAAACTTCTGTGACTTTTTTTTTTTTTTTTCCCCTCAAGGAACAAAGCAGCTCAGTGCAGGGTCCTGCTCACCCCCTTGTTCAGTAGTAAGCTGTTGAACCTGCCACCACCCCCTGCCTAGATCCTGATGCTGATCTACCCCAATCCCCAGCTGACAGAAATAAGTAATTTGTCCTGTAGGACTCTCAGGGGTAAAACTTCTTTGGTGCTCAGGATGTGGCAGTGTTCTCCTTTTTTTTGTTGGAAAAGGAGTGCACCCTTGGGGTTACCATGAAGTTCTCAGAACAGCTCTATGCAAGAGGACTGCTGGGCAAGAGATGCAGAAGAATGAGATGTGTAATTATTGATTTAAGCATGTTTAGCCTAAGTCAAAAAGCTATGAAACTATTACAGGCATTACTTTAAATTTCTGGAAAAGGCAGTAGCTGTTTTTTCCTCATTTCTAGTGTAATTCACAGTGGTTACATAGGGCTTTTGATCTGCAGTAATTTAAAAATAATGAAACAGGCCATGGAATTTAACCCCAGGCCTTTGTTTTTCTTTCTAATGTTATGGTGCTGCAAATATTGCAGCAACCCAGAAATGAGATTTCAAATGAAAGTGCTCACTGTAGTCACTTCTCTGCTTTTCTAGTCTTTGCTCTCAGCAAAGAGCAGATGTTCAAGGTTGAAGGAGTAAGGCTAAATACATGAATAAGGCCAAAAGATTAGGCATACAGTGTTGTAGGCACAGGTCCGAGTTGCAAAATCATTCGCTCCTTCCTCTATATCAAGTTATCAACAGTGATTTCATAGAATCATAGAACAGTTTGGGTTGGAAGGGACCTCAAATATATTTATACACAGAAAATAAATTGCTACCATTTTGTGAAGAAGTATCCATGTATTTGTTCTCCCATACATAAAGGAACAAAACTTCCACCTATTATTCCCACAGTTGGAAGCTAATCCACGCTACATTTTGCTGCAGCACTGAAGATTTCTGAAAAGCTTCGCAGATAATTGAGCTGCAGCTTCAATACAGAGGATCCCTCAACAGGCAAAAGAGTATCATCCTTGTTCGTCACAAACCTTTTTAAAGCAGGGAGAAGAATGAGAAAAGAAAAGCAGATGAACCGGTTCAAAGATTCTGACTACATTATTTCTCCCACCAGTCTTCCTAACTACCCTACTATTTTGCAAGGTTCTTTCAAGGCCTTCAAAGTTAGGAAGCTGGCTGATTTCAAGGCAGTGGTGCAACACTATAAACGCAGGACAAAACTGAGTACTCCCATCTCCCATTAATGTTGCAAGCCTGTTTCTGTGGAGCTATCACCTGTTGGCTTCTCCATGCAGCTGTTTCCAATGATAGCTCATTTTCAAGGTGGGCTAACAAGCTTTACTCTTGCAGGACCTCTGAGGCAGCTGCCCACTCAGTGAGGTCCTGCACTAATTGCTCAAGCAAACTCTCATCAGGCTCAGTATGGGTATAAAACCAAGTCTGGAACAGGTTTGAGGTTCTTCTAGAGCTTTTTAGCACAGTTTTGAGCCTTTTTTCCCCCACTGAAGTACTGGTTCAACAGAATATAATGACGCACTTGCAGCATAATTGTATAATCTGATTTTCGCTCATCTACTCTTTAATTTTTAAGTTCACGTGAACTTCTGAATAGGTACTTTCAATTTTTTTTTTCCAGTTAGCTTAAGTAATTGTTTGATGGCACAGTGATTTGGAAAATGCTCATTTATACAGGCTAACATTTCACTCATCTTTCAGCTCCCAGAGATGTTTATAATACTGAATGTTACAAAGCTAAGGCAGCTCACATACAGATGGCAAAAACTGTTGGTGTAGCAGGAAGGTACTGGCAAGCATTTAATCCTACCAGCTGCTCTGAATCCTGCGCATATGCAGGGCAAGGAAACACATTAAAACCTTCTTGCACAAGAACTAGCTACGAGCTCCTGGTTGTAGAAATTTCAGCAAATACCCTTCGAACTGCCTTGTGGAGGGATCTAAGGCTAAACCAGCCCAGTCTCTCCTGCAATATCTCTCAATGCCTTCTGATGAGGGATTCCCCCTCTTTTAGGGCAGTAGTTCAAAGCTTTCCCTAAGACTGGAAATCTGAGGAAGACAGTCGTAGAGTGATGCTCTTCTCCATTAAGAGAGCAACCACCTTCTCGGACAGACATTGCAGTTCACTGCCTGGGAGTTTCACTGTGCTCGCCTTTGTCAGCATATGTGAACCTCTAAGCCGTCTCTGAAAGGCAATGGTTCTAGAAATCAAAGATTCAATCAACAAAAATCACTTTAAAAATCTGCCTCTTGCTTTTATCAAAGTAATACAAAGGATGGAACAGAATTAAACATTTACTTACTGATCAAAACTGATTTGAGCAATGATGAATTGGTTTCAAAATCTCAAAGGGCAGGTTCATTCCTGGCTAAACAAAGAAAGCAGAGCAGTTGGGTCTCTCCTCCCAAATGTTTATGATGTTTGACATGACATTCCATTTCTAAATATTTGCCTTTCCCAAAGTCCTGAGCTGACACAACAGGAATAACTTACACTGCACAGGAAATATTGCTGGACACAGAGCCTGAATCCTGTGCAAGTCAAGTCAGAAGCTTTCACCTTCCCTGAGTGCCTTGCTCCAGATGGGATTACCCAAGGTACGCTACAGTTCAGTTCTTGGGTAAGGCGCTAAGGAGGAGTGAGGCAGTTTATCATGGAGAACAGGTTTGTTGCATTGTGCATTTTCCTAGTGAATTGCTTTATATTGATATATGAGTTACTAACCCCACTTTTCTGAGTTTATGAAGTGTGACTGCCATTTAGCAGCACCTTGTTGTACAAAGAGACACACTGAAATAGAGGAATTTGTTGCGGTAAGACAGCGGTCTTTGTGAAAAAAGATACAGATCCTTATTCCTCCTCATAGGATGTTTCCAGACAGGAACCATTCGGGGTGCTTTTTGGTGTCACATGGAGATGTTTAGAGTCAAGGCTGGTCTGAAAAGCTTCCTGCACTGTAAAATGTCACTGCACACATAATTGTCATTATTAGTGTTACTACTGTTATTAGATTTATTCTTTCCATGAAATACACAGATTTGAGCTATGTATGTGTTCTCAGTACAGCCATGGCTACTGCTCCCCTCCTTTCTGCTCTAAAGCAAGCTGTGTGTACCGAAGGCCGCCTCCTCCTTCATGATCAAAATGTCATCAAGACACAACAAATAAATAGACCCCTTTCTTCTGGTAAGGCAGAGCCAACAAGGCTGTCAAGAGCATGGTGGAAAATTGTAGTAATAGGATAGTGGAAAAATTACAGTTAGTGGAGAATGAAGGCTATTGCTTTTAGATTTCACAGCCCTGTGGAGAACAGGAACAGCTTTTCTGCAGAGAGATTTGATGTCAGTGCCAAAAATTTGAATCTACACGTTAAAATAACCTGCCAAAGGAGTGGGGG
>VZZY01013560.1:59575-155895 GCA_013400335.1 Eurystomus gularis
AGGGAGGAGGGGAAGTTTGCTTCTTGAAATACTGTATCAGAGTTAGCTCAAATTGGTACATTTTAGTACTGCTGCCCAGAGCTATGAGTTGGGGAAATGGTGACTATTAACTGTGGATTTTGGTCCAGTTTCATGGAAAAGCTGGAGAGTTATTCATCAGGGATAGCTCCTCTGGGTAATCTATTTGGAAGTTCTAATATTGACTGAACCCCCTCCTAAGCTTCTGCTCACATGGGTGGAATTTTACTTTCTTCAAATAGATAAAGGCAATCTGATTATTGTATACAAGAGCTTTTCAAGAAATTCTGGTGGGACACTCATTATTTTGTATTTATTAAGGTCTTTTTAAACTGTATTGCTGAAAAAAAAAAAAGACAAGACAATGCAGCAGTGTCTGAATGCCTAAACTAGTCTTATACATTTTGGTGCTTAGCCCTGCAATACAAGCATTAATATGTTTGTCTCTATTGGAAAGAAATTAGATACAATCATAAGTATGTGTTTAATGTGGACAACAACACTGACAGTGTATGTTTCTTCATAGTACAACTGAAAATAGCAATTATATTCATTACACAGGTTGCCTTTGCATTCAGTACATTTATTTTAGTTTGAGGTTGGTAAAAGAATCAGGTGCAAATATAGGAAGAAAAATGAAGCTAGTAAGATGTAGTTGGAATAAAGATTTTGGAGAAGCAGTGAGTGGTGCTGAGTATAAGCAGAGGCCAGTGTTGTCCATTGTCACTGAAAGCCAGTTTTTAGCATTATTCCTTTTTTCTTTTAGGACAAGGGTCCTCTTTTCTTGCCATGAGTTAATCGTACACCTGCATCAGATATCACAATTCAGTCAGACTATTGCTGGAGGATAGAGTGGCTCAAAAATGGATCCTGGATTTTCAAAAGATGCTTCATCTGCTGGGACCTGACTTAAGGACCATCACAAAGTCTCCTCAGTACATCAGAAAATGCTGTGCCTGATATAAAACATCAGGCAACAGCCAAACGTATTTATTGCTATCTTTTGGGTACAGTTAGAAAGTCCTGCCAGTTACTATCACCTAGTAAAGCCTTTAATAAGTGTATAGATATAAAATCTAATCTTTTTGCCAGAAACTAATATGACTAATTACATTCTGCTATCTGCATTTCCCCTGAGGTTTCAGTATTTTCTGTTTTTTTCTCAAACTGTAACATAATATGATTTCTACTAGTTATGTAATTTGTTATTAGTTTAAATAATACACAAACTATATTTTGGTTTCTCTCGGGGAGAAAGCATCACCATCTTCTTTGACATAGTGGAGAAAAACCCCAGTTTTAAAAATTTAAATTTTAAATTATGTTTATAGATAATCAGCATTAGTGCACAAGTTAAACTAGTTTTCACAAGGCTGATGAAGATATTTTAGATGTAAAGTTTATTTGTCTGTATTGGGTTTCTGTGGCAAAGTTTTGGTAGTGGGGGGAGGGGCTACAGGAATTGTTTCTGTGAGAAACTACTAGAGGCTTCCACTATGTCCGATAGAGCCAATGCCAGCTGGCTCCAGATGGACATGCCACTGGGCAAGGCCAAGCCCATTGGTAACAGTGGTAGCACTTCTATGATAACATATCTAAGAAAGAAGGACAAAAAAGCTGTGCAACAGCAATTGCAGCAGGAGAGAGAATTGAGAAGATTTAAGCGAAACAGCTCTACAGTTGCCAAGGTCAAAGAGGAAGAAGGGGGAGAAGGTGCTCCAGATGCCAGAGCATAAATTCCTCTGAAGCCTGTGGTGAAGACCATGGCAAGGCAGGCTGTCCTCCTGCAGCCCATGGAGGTTAACAGTGGAGCAGATATCCAACTGCAGCCCATGGAGGACCCCGTGCCAGAGCAGGTGGATGCCCAAAGGAGGCTGTGACCCCATGGGAAGCCTGCGTTGGAGCAGGCTCCTGCCAGGACCTGTGGACCCATGAAAAGAGCAGTCCACACCAAATTGGGTTGGCTGGCAGGACATGTGATCCCGTGGGGGACATGTGCTGGAGCAGTCCGTGCAAGGGACCCACACCAGAGCAGTTCATGCAGCCCATGGGAAGGACTCACATTGGAGAAATCTGTGGAGGACTGTCTCCCAGGGGAGGGACCACATGCTGGCACAGGGGAAGAGTGTGAGGAGTCCTTCCACTGAGAAGGAAGGAGGGGCAGGGACAAGGTGTGATGAACTAACTGTGATCCCACTTCCCTGCCCTATTGCGTCACTCAGGGGGAGGATGTTAAGAAATTGGGAGTAAAGTTGAGCCCGGGAAGAAGGGAGGGGTGAGGGGAAGGTGTTTTAAGATTTAATTTTTCTCATTATCCTACTCTGATTTGATTGGTAATAAATTAAATTAATTTTCCCGAAGTTGCATATGAATTGCCTGTGACAGTAATTGGTGAGTGATCTCTTCCTGTACTTATCTTGACCCATGAGCCTTTTGTTATATTTTTCTCTCCGCTGTCCAGCTGAGGAGAAAAGGGACAGAGTAGCTTTAGGGGAGCACCTGGTGTCCAGCTAAGGTCAAACTACCACATAATGAAAATGCAGTTTTGAGTTCCTTCAAATTAATATGCAATAAGACCAAAATGAGAACATAAAAATATTTCTTTAGACATTTTATCTATCAAAGAGTTTAATGAAAAAAAAATGTTTGGAGACCAAATTTGTCTACATTATTCAAATCTGTAAAGCAAAATGAGGGAAGAAATACTGAAACACGAAGTATAAAGGATGGTGTGAAATATTTATTTTCAGGCTGAAGGAAATGTTGGGATTGACCCCAAATGCATTTTTGTCTGTTTTCAGTTTGCCCTAGGAGCCCAAAATCAACCGACTTGGCTAGATCTCTGCTGAGGAGTTGCAGTGCTGGGTTTCACACCACAGTGCCCGCTGCCACCCCTCTTCTTGGGCTGTGCTCTGGCACTGTGTATGCGCAGTTAAAATTACACGGGAAGGTTTACTGGAATCCGGGGGATCTGACATCTTTTCTACAAAATTTGCTGATCAGTTTAAGATTAAAAAATGCTTTGGCAGCAGAGCTGTTATAATTCAGTGGAAGAGACTCACTGGTATGCAAGGAGGCAGTTTCTCCCTTGAGTGACCCCGCTAAAGCAAATTTGCCTCAGCAACAGACCTGAACGTAAAATTTCCATGGCTGGAGAAGTTGCTTACGGTTTTTGGCTTTCCATTGCTAGAACTGTCTAGCCGAGCTAATAAGCAAATTTCCAAAGTCAGTTGAGAGGTATTTTATTTTGTTTTGTTTTTCTTTTCTAATTTGTAGTATTTTTTCTTCTTACCCACTCGGTGTACATCTCTCACTGGTGCAGTTCTCAACAACTGCTTGCACAGAGGTTGTGTTTGGTGGACATCTCCAGTCACAGCTTACAAAATCTGAAAGACTGAGATGGCATATAATTTTGGCTGTTGTTTGTTCTCTTAATGTGTGATACCTGTTCGTTAAGGTACTTTGTGGGGGAAGACCTAAGGAGCCCCCCACTGTAAAGTCCCCCACTGTAAAGAAAGCTGTGATTTCTTCCAAAATCCTGCGCTCTTGGAATGAGCTAAAGATAAATGTGGGAGATAATTAATCCTTATAACACCACCAATATTTATATTAAAACACCTGAAAGTTACTTATTTGGAGTATATATTAATAAATTAATGATCCATTTTCAAAGATTTGTTGCTTTGGCCATGTGTATAGCTGTGTTTGTGATCATACATTGTTTATAACCATGAACACAAGTCATGTGTTCGTTGCCATACTGTACGATGCAATTACCATATCATTGCCATGGTAAGTGTAGTGTTTGTAGCATTTGGAAGATTATTTACAATTTATCCATTCAAGAACTGGGAGAAGGAAATACAGAGGAAACACGCATTTGTTCCCTGTAGTCTCCCAGATTTTAATGGAATTAGAAAGCAGTGTATCTTACAGCCTGGAGGAAGGCTGGCTCCTCTCAGGTGTACGTCCCTGTTGAACAGCTTGGTCCAGCACTGGATTGTGTTTCTACAGGTACTGCAAGTTCTTAGGATTCTGTTGAGGAAAATCTTAAAGTGCTATTAATTTTAAAAGGTACTACACAAATACTCTATATGAAAATAAATGTAGTGTTATCATTCATTATTCTGCAACCATTTAGTTCATACTGCCAAGTCAAATGACTTTTGTGTATATTACCTTCCTGCCCAGCTCCATCAGAGGTCCTATGAAAATGCATTTTGCTCTGCCAAACCAAATAATCTGTTGCCAAGAAACACATAGACCCTTTTTAAAATATTTCTTTTTCTATCTTTATGCAGTTTAGACAAGAAAGGCTTAAATATTTGATTGAAACAGATCATTAATCAGCACTTCTGTTTACAAGTGGTCTCCATCTTTGGTGAGAGGATTTGGTTTCAAGCATTTTTGGGTCCACAGGAGTTAACTCTTCTGAATTTGTTGTGTTACAGAAAGCCTTTTGATATCATGTTCTGTAGGAAAGCAAAGAGCTTTAGCGTCCTAGTTCAAGGTATAGGCAGGACGTTTTGTTTGCCTCCCACTAGTTGCAAATAGTTTTCATTTATTTAATGCCAGGTCTATTTATCTTATGGCTTGCTTATGTGAGCAATAACCATAAACCAAGCTAAAATGTATATCTACAGTACTCTAATGGTTCCCTGGTAACTGCTCAAGTATGCTTCCATACCCAGCAGTGTGTGCAAGGCGTGCGATCTGCTCCTTACTGTCTTTTTCTTTCCTTCTTCCTCTTATGAATCTCAAATTTACCATAGGGTAGGAATGGATGAATTCATATAGTCATTGTTGCTGGTTTTTACTCAGTTTTGTGAGGAGTTTATGTTCTTTGCCCTTAAGGTTTTATCGCCGTCATTTAGTGTATCTGAGCCCTTCCAGGTAATGGATTCATAACGAGAAACCAGTGAGAAGGTTAACTTGCTCTTGCAGGGATGGATGAGTGGATTCTGTGGTGCTGGGTTGCAGGAAGAGACTGCATGGTCACTCACATGCTTTATTTTAGTAAGTGGGATATTTTTCGTTGCAGCTCAGTAATACTAAGGGTTTGTGCCTTATATTAAATAAATAAATGTACTAAATAATAAGGATTAAATAAATATAAAATTTTAAAATACTAAGGTTTAAATGAATATAATATAAAATTTAAGTAAATATAAACTTTAGTAAATCCACTAAATACTATGATTTTGTGCCACTCACAGTTGGACTCCTGTGTCTGAGGAAAGCTTGTCTCCTGCTTTCATGTTCTTTCTTTTCTATCTTTTCTCTCCCTTAAAGTGCATCTATTTCAGTGTTTCAGCAGAGAAAGAGGTGGTAGGCAGCTATGAGAAACCGATTCTCATGTAGCTGATTTAATAGATCTCACTTGGAAAGCTGTTACAGGCTAAACTGATCATTCAAAAAGCCACATAGAAAACTGCTGGAAGAAACTCATATTCAAACACCAGTCACAGGAAGAGTTACTATGTAACACTTTATAAGGGACAGCTGAACCAGTATTTATAATGATAGTATCTGCAAATGTACTTCAAAGAGTTTCTTCCAGGATTCTTCTGTTTCCTTGAAAAAGGATTATCAACACAAAACCAATAATGTCTTCAGTACCTATACTGTGAAGAAAGCCATTATCAACAATGTCTTTGCAAGAACACAGATACTTATTGAAACATTTCCTTAAAATATTTTGCATTCCTACACAAAGTTTGAAACCTTCTTTGCACCGGACGTGGCATTTTAATTCTCCAAAATGGATCTTGTCTCTAGAACAAGTATTCCAACAAAGCTAGTGGAGTAACTGTGGAGTTATGGCCATGAACTCAAGAACAAATTTATCTTAAGACAACACATATTTGATGTGCAAGACTGTTGTGCAAGACAACACAGATTTGATGTAATATCTTCTTTGTTAAACGTCTTACTATCTAGGGTCTCCCTAGGCTTTTGTTGCTGTTAGTAAGTGTTGCGGACTCAAGCACTAGATGGCGAAGTTAGGTAAACTGTGGTTATAACACCAGCTCAAAATTAGGGAGTTAAACATAACGCACAATTTAGTTTGAGAAAAACAAAACAAAAAACCCAACAACAGAAAATGTCCCTCAGTATCCCTGGAATGCAGAAAAGTGCTCAGATATCCTACTGACAAATCTTCCTTCTTCACAGTCTCTCTGAAAGGTTAAAAGGATGGTAGCTGTGGCACCCCCTTTACTCCAAAGTCATGATACTCCAACAGAGCTTCTGTGCAACAAACCAGCCATCAAGTAACTCTCAGTGGTGGTTTTCAGCCTGTCTCCTGTGGAGTTTACAGTGCTTCTCAGCAAAGGCCAGGGAAGGCACTATTGTGACGGAGTAAAGGGGATTATTTAGTGAAATAACCTTAATGCACTAACTGCATTTCCCTTGCAAATTACTGCTAGACCTATTTTTTCCTGCTGCCTCAGAGGTTTTGAAGCTGTCTGGAGCCAGAAAGGGAAAGTGGGAACTAGGACTTTTCATCATACCAGTTCTAGTTATACCATTGCCCTTCCCTGCCTTTCCTCTCCTCTTGCAATATCCCTCTTCCTCCAGTGCTGCCTTTTACTAAATAACAGGACACAGTCTCAGTGTGGACTTACAGGGCATGGAAAACTTGGAGAAAAGTTGCACTTTGGTTAGCAACTCTTCCTTGTCCTGTTGCTTCTGGACTGAATCCAGTCTTCACACCAGGAGGTTTTGAGGGAAGGCGAGTCTGTGGGTGTGTGTGAGTTGCGCAGTTGGAGAGGAAGGAGAAAACATGGTTCTGCCAAACTGGGTTTTGGAAGGGCTAGGAGCTGCTGGAGTAGTTTGACAAATGGTTTGAAATTCCTAGTGGTGACCTTGGCAGATGGGTTAGGGACCAGAGTGCAGGTACAAGCTGAAGATTTGAGTGACAAATTACATCCACCTCATATTATCACAAGGCTTTGCAATCTATACCAAAGCTACAAGAACCAGAAATTTGGATGCTATATCTGTATTTGTGAATGTATCTATATACCCATGAAAAAAACTTGCAATATCTCTAATTATTATAGAGAGCAGAGTGCTGAGATATTTTGATGGTAGCTCTGGGGAAAACCCACTGAAAACCTCCTAAATAAGAGTTGTCATGGTTCCACAGTAAAGAAGCCCTGAGAAAAGCACATCAGATGTTGCTCTGAGCATTGCTTTTTGGCCAGGAAGTAGGCAGCAAATCAATATTGAGCACAAGGCTGGAACATCCTAGAAACCATTTTGTAAATCACACACTTCTGATATTCCAGCAGTTGCACTTCTATTTCATCTGGATGTGGATAGCCACTGTCAGAAGCCTAGCATATCTTGAGCATTTAATGAATTTCCTGGAAACACCTGTAGGACTTTTTTACCATTTTAGCACCATGCTTTATTCTTCTTCTATTTGGATCTTCTCGAGATAGGTGTGGCCAGGCCTGGTGCCATGTTTCCACCAGAGATACGGGGACAGGCAAGATTCCTGAGGGTCGGTTATTTGATAGCATGTGAATGTCACAAAACTTGCCATGTCCTTCTAGCTGTCACATCTGGAGTTCAGTGCTCTAGTGCTTTTCATGAAGGGTCAATTATCTGCCTTGGCAGTGCCGTGAGCAGTGAGCAACCCTCTAGCAGAATACTCTAGAGGCATTTTTTCTTTCAAAATGTCTCCTGTGGGACTTTCCACAGCTGGAAAGTCTTCTCTAGTGCATGACAGTAATTGCTTTGCTTACAGAGCAAAGCAGAGTGGGAAAAAAACAGGAAAAAATCCTTGCTCCTTTTCCCACACTGGCCATACTGCCTGGCCTTGAACCAAGGATCAAGAAATAATGCGTTACTATGTAACATGTTGAGCCAGGAAAAGTGCTTTGACATTTAAAAGGATGTTTTAAATCATCTCATATGCAATGCTGCTGGGGAGCAGCAAGAGCCGGGCTGCACTCCTGGGGAACATGAGGGCAGCCACATGGCAGGCCAAGCAGGGCCACCATGGCAGCGCATGGTCCCACAGCACCAGAGGCGGCCAAGGGCCCTGATAAAGCCTTTCTAAACTCCTGTACTAGATTTTTAAGCATCCAAAGACATCTCCAGGCTATGTATTGAGTACTCTTCTATTTGATCATGGAGGTAATGGATAAATGTACTGGCTGTCAGTAAAAATCCTCAGCAAGAAATTGCCTGCTACTAGAGTCTCTAAAGAGTATCTCCACCAGGAGAAACACAAGGGTATAGTAAGCATTTTGTTTTCTTCTTCTCACACTTGCCTTCACATTTTTTTAGCTGGGGAGACTGATTTCAGCAACAGGCTCTCACTGTTAACTTATTCTTTATGTAAGATACATGAAAGAAATGCTAGCAATGATTTATTCTGTCAGTTTTGCTATTTATGGCATTAATCAAAAGTTGCTGAAATTAAGCTGCTCCTAGAAACATCAGTGTTCAGCCAGTTGTTGCTGTCTGCTTGTTTATTTCTTGGAGGAGTAGGGTGTCAATATTTATGAAATGTTTCAAAGAAGTAGATTTTGTTCTAGAACAAAAAGTCTTGAAACCACCTCTTCTGCCCTTCTTGGTTCTCATTTTCCTGTTTGCATGCTTTCCTCCTGCAAACTGCTTTTCAGAGAGTACCTGCCAAGTTCGTGTTCACATGGGGATGCTGCTGGTGGCTTTGCATGGATCACAGAGATACATCTCCAGTGAGTCCTGTGGAAGGGGTGACATATTGTTAATATCCCTCTCCCACTGTCAGGAATGCAAGAGCTTTCTTTCTGGCTTGTCTACTTTCTCCCAGAACTGCATTAGGGATAGCTAATGTCACTGTTTTGTCTGGGCTAGGAGCTTAATTTGATCTGTCCTTGATTGCCTCAAGTTTTTTCAAGTTATTGCTTTTATGATGTGAAACTGATGTTTGTTTCCTTTGTGTGGGCCATCACTACAGACTGTTAATTGTGGCAGCTCTCATCACTTAACTGTTAAGGGTAGAAATACATACAAACATATACACATACATGGTTTAGTAATTAAAAGAAAAACCAAAAACAAAACAGCAAAGAATGTAAAGAGCCAAGATTCTAAATACAAACACAGTAAAAAGTCAAGGAGATATTCCAGTCAATGCAGTACTGGCATTAGGAGTTGAGTAGTCTAATTATTTACTAATATATGGTGTTGATTTTTACTTAGACAAACTCTTTGTCAATAAAAAAATAATTGTGCAAGAATTAGTAGTGTTCAGATAAAAGTACTTGAAGCACTAAAAAGGTACTGAAATTACTGTGTAATTCTGAAGGAAGTTACGGCATCCAGACACTCAGAAGTAGGTGAATCTAGTGACACTAGGAAAGAATCAGGACTATTAAAAAAACTGTTTAGTTTTTTTTTTTTTATAATTTTACTTTTTTTCTTATTTCTGTTGAGATTTGATAAAGTAAAATCACAGAATCACGGAATGGTAAGGGTTGGATGGACCTCTGGAGATCATGTAGTCCAACCTTCCTGCCAAAGCAGGTTCACCTAGGGCAGGTTACACAAAAGTTTTGAAAGTCTTCAGAGAAGGAGAGTCCACAACCTCTCTGGGCATCTTGTTCCAGTGCTCTGTCACCCTCACAGTAAAGAATTTTTTCCTGATGTTGAGGTGGAACTTCCTGTGTTCTAGTTGGTGCATATTGCCACTTGTCCTATCACTGGGCACCACTGAATTGAGACTGTCCTCTTGACACCCACTCTTCAGATATTTATAAACATTGATAAAGTACCCTCTCAGCCTGTCATCTCCAGGCTAAACAGCCCCAGGGCTCTCAGCCCTTCCTTGTAAAATAGATGTTCCAGTCCGTTAATCATCCTCGTAGCCCTCCGTTGGATGCTCTTTGGTAGTTCCCTGTCTCTTGTGAACTGGGGAGTCCGGAACTGGACACAAAATATCTGCTCTGTTCTTTGAAATACTCTTTGTAGGGAACAGAACTTCAGCATCCATGGAGGTTTGTATTAGAACTTTATGTTGGAGACTTAGGAGTTTATTTCCGCTCCACTATGGTCTTGCAAACAGAAATGACAGATAACATAATTGTCAGTTGCTAGTTCAAAGCAAAGTATGCTCCTTGCAAAATTTCTATATGGAATAATGCAAAAGGGGACCTATGGGTGGCAGGATGGCAATTAACAATTTCCGGTGCAGGTTCACTAAGAGAAGCTCTTTGTCTGACTGAAATTATCAAATATGTATACTGTATATGAGCAGTAGCCTGTTGAATCCAGACATCTTCAAACTTTTGATCTAACAAAAATTATTACTTAATAGTGATATCTATTTTATTTCTTTTGAAATCCAATGTTCTCCCTTTACTAAGACACAATATGATGACCTAATGACAGTGCCAATCACAGTGAAACAGAGGATCTTGGGGGTGGATAGTTTGTCCTCAAAACACCTTCCCTTTGGACCACAGGGTGTTGAAATGTCCCATTTTTAGGAAAAAAAAGTTTATGGCATTGCTTCTGAGTCAGTATTTTAAATTGTTTGAAGAGCAGCCTCTTGGTTAAAAAATAAGAATTTTCAGTGTGTTCCCTAGGCAGACTTTCCACTTTGCTTATAAATGACTCTCAAAGTCCACTGATCATATAAGGAAAAATAAAACTTCTGGACATGTCATTTAATCTCTTTCCTTTGAAAAGACATTTTAGAGAGAATGGATTATCTCCGATCATATGAAATTATTTATTGGTGTAAGCATCACACTACTTTTTTCCTATGTTTCAATTACACTGCTTCTTTAGTCTAATTATCTCACATTTTGTTGCAAAAATAGTTTGCTAACAAGGCCATCCTCTGCACAGTGATTGAAATGAGGATATTATTGCTGCTCATTCTTTCCATAGGATGTGGACCATAGCAAGACAGGAAAGGATTTAAAGTAGGTCCTTTGAAACATCCTGGCATCTTCACTAAGAAATATGGGTATTTTGGGTTTGCAGAGGCTAGGCTTTGTCATTCCTTTTTTCACTTGTATCTTGTCAGAGATGCTAGTCCACAGGTCTGAAATGGTGTATGGCTCTTGGAGAGTGTAATTGAAGCTCCTAAGCTTGGGTATGCTATTTCGTGGACAACAGGGGCCAAGCTGGCACAGATATCTGGCCAGATGTTAATGTGTGTGAGGTGGCAAGACAGCAGACTAGGGGAGGATATAGCTAGGTTGTTCCAGTGCATCTCAAACTGGTGATGGAGCAGGATCTTTGGCTGAGATATGTCAGAGCCAGAGCCCTTCTCCTCAGCTCTTGGAAGAGACAGAGGTGCAAAATGGCCCACGCTTCTCTGTGTAGCTCTCCAGCTAAGTATGACTTCTTCACGTCAGATCAGAAGAGTAGCAGAATTTTGTTCTTAAATACTGAAGCTCCAGAAAATTCAGAGTGGAAAAAAATTGAGGATAGATCTCAAGCATGGACCAAGCTCTTCATAAATCATGTTTTACTCCTAAGTCACAAAGCTTAAGAATTTATTTCTCTGCCCTAAACACCACTCACTACTGGTGTAAAGAAACCAACGACTTCTGTAACAGACTCTGAGGAAGCCAGTGGACGTAGTTCGTTGCTTCCCTCATCAGTACTACCAGAGTACGTAAGCACTCACCCGGGGGCTGTGCACTTTCTTCACATCCACTCAGACCCCGTGAAGCACAAAAGAATAGAGGGCACAGAGTTCACAGAAAGCAAAAAATTCCACTGGAACCATCTTGGCCAACAATACAATAAAAATAAATTAGCAAAAGTGGTTCCTTTGTAAGCATTCAGAATAAAGATGGCCTTCATGTTTTTAAGACTTTTACTGGCCAATATTTTAAAAAATGTTTTTACTGGCTGCAATAAATAGTCTGCAGTTAATTTCTAGTTGGCTGAAAAGAAATGGTAATATTTGAAGTTAAATAACAAGAGGTTTGAAGTAGCAGATAAGGACGATAATGAACTGATCCAGGGAGGCACTGCTTCTGTTAAGGCAAATGTTATCATCTTTATAACAGCACCATTCAGCCCTGAACTTTCTTACAATTAGTTGCTTTTTATGTGGTAAAACTGGGCTTACTGACACTTTGTTTATTCAACTTTTCATGGGTTCTGGGATAATAAGGGTGGTGGTTTTCATGCTACACTGAGCATACACTGCTTTGCCTAGTGAGGATTTGAGGATTTGACCTTAAATAATTGTGTACTTGGTGCAGTTGGAGAAGCTGGGGGGGTGAAATGTCAGGAGTTTTACTTCTGTAACTGTGATTCTGAATTTTACATTTCTCTTTTTTGTGAGTTACCTCTACACTAAGTATTGTGATCACTGTGCCAGACTAGGTTTGCTGCTTCTTAGCTGTAAGATTGATAGGGGATGATTTACCACATGATTCATTAATAGGATGTTTAGGAATTGAGATTTGTAGGAATTGAGATTTGTCCTTTGTTAGGACCAAAGAGGAAAATCTGCACACACAGGAACAACATATCTTGAACATTAGCTGCCTCCTTGGCCATTACAGAATTTGCCTATGTGGGTACTTGTCAAAAGTGGGAAGTAGTTGTCATTTGGATTAGCTGTTTTCACAGTTTCTATTGTATGTATGTTTGCATGGTACTTGCCAATAGAGCTAACTGATAATCTCTGACAGTTTTGAAGAATCCCTGAAAGACACTCTGAATAGTGTCAAAACTACTTGTTAGATAAGGTTGGTGGTATTTAGGGTTTTAACCTTTCCTATGCTAGATAAGAAAATACATGTGTTATGTTGGTTTTTTTTTTCAATCCTGCCAATAATGCCATTTTCATTGGTACGTTCTTCTGCATTATATTCTTCCTCTGTCACAGAGGATGCCTTTTTATGCTGCTACATCTTGTTCTTATTTAGAAGTACAGTATTTTGAAAAACTCATTTTAAAATATTAATGGATGGACCAGAATAACATAGACAGATACTTTTTCCTCATATTTTACTGGACTTGGAAATACTTTCAAGAACAGACCTTGTTCAGCTGCCTGAACTTTGATTCAAGAAATGAAAATGGACTCCCTCACTCAAGCCATCTGCCACTGTTTATTTTCCTACCATCTTCACCTGCCACCCATGCCTGGCATACCTGCACCATGCACCTACACAGCTTCTTATCTGTTTTTTTGGGTTGGTTCTCCCTGACTCCTTTAAATGCTGTTCAGAATCTAAACTATGTTCCAATTTGGTTGTTACAGAAATTTGGCTTGACCTGATGCAGATTCAATGTCAGCACACTCACAATGGATATCTTCTGGAGACCATACTAGGAAAGGAGCTAGGCAACATCTCCACCAAGGCAGAAACTTCTGGGAGTCCCTGCAGCACCTTTCTGAGGGATATTCGATATGAAATGTAGCTTCAGAGGGAAACATGCACCCTTGAAAGGAAAAAGATCCTCTGGAAAGCTGGGCAGGTGCAATGCGTTACACGCTGCTATGCCACTCTACAGTGCCTTTCCTAACAAGGAAAGACAGCAGGATCTCATCTAGTGTGAGCGCAGAGTTTGTGGCTGTGGAAGTTGTTCATCACTAAAAGTGTTACTGGTCGCGCATTGAGTATGAAGAGAACAAAAATAACACAGAGAACACTGATGTTTTGATGTAGATTTTACCTATTCTTAAATAGAAAATGTAATATAACAAGAAATGATCACCTTATTTAGAAAAACAATTTGGTCATTGAACTGACAACAGTGACTCACCTCATAGCAAAACTAGTTTCATCCATGAAGTTTCACAGAGACCAAAAAACAAAAGATGCAATCAAGAAGCACATCCACTGTAAGCTGAAGCCTAGGTATGGAGGAGAAAAAAGTGTTGTTTTGGGTGACATAGGAAATCTATTCTCTATGAACAGCCTACAAACTCTGTTAAGTGAAGGGTTAGGTTATTCAGTCACATGCAAGAATAAATCACCTACCAGCACACTTTTTCTGAAATAAACTGTGAAGCTGTCAGCAGTCAAAAAATCAAATTGGTTTGAATAGGAAAATTGACTGGCATGCTGTTTATCTGCTAAAATAACTAGATAAAATGCTACGGTCCTTTGACTCTGGGAACAAGTATCAGCCTCAGAGCAAGACATGGTGCCGAGAACATTTATCCTCGTACGAATGGCCTTGCCTGGAACAGGGTTGGCAGACTAGTTCACTGCATAAATGAACTTGCTGCTCAGCCTCAACTCTTTGGGTCAAAGTCTGGAAAGATCTTAGAGAATGTTGCAAAGAGTAAGTAGAGAACAGTCAGTATTGATGCATCATGCATAGTACATCAGAAAATTGGTGCATAGGGCTGAGGACAATTCATGTACATTGACAAAGTAGCATGTGCCTGTTGGACTGATGCTTGAAGACTTCTGACTGACGTACACAATTATTTGGAGTGTGAGAATGTTTGGGGTTTTTTTTGCCAGCATTATAAGTTAGGAGTCCTAACAGGGATTTCAGTGTTCAATAGACCTCTCTGAGCTTGGGCAGTGATGATACTGTCATGAGATCCTGCACAACTAGACAGAATTGCCTTTATGAACTTTCTGTTCCTAAAATACGACTTTAATGAGATCCAGGATCTGTTTTCATGTCAAAAGGCAACTTCAGCAAGTTGCTGACTAGAAAATATGAAACATTAACTTGCAGATGATTCTTCAATGTAAAGCCACTATGCAACTCTGCAAGGTCAGGAAGTTGTGGCTGATGCCAACAGGAAATCGGACATTTGATGGATGACTGTATCAGCAGTGCCCAAAGCTATCTCATAGCATGAGAAATGCAACCAATTTCTCCTGTCTGAGCCATAGGTCTTAGGAGCTTTGTGGACAAAGAGATTCTGCGTTTTACAGTCTAAAAAGATGAAATAGAAGGAATGGATGTAATCATATAAAATCAGTGGTGATTCTAATAAAAGTAATTATCATAATCCTGCTCTGTTTTAGTAGATTAACACTTTTTTTTGGACAGATGTGAAGGGAAAAGTGTCTGTTGGAGAAACCATAAACTGGAAAGAGAGGGAGGGTCAGGACACATAGGGTGAGAGAAGGAAACAAGCTGGGTCGATGCGCCGGTAGCAATTGCTCTGTGGAAAGGATTAGATCATGCATCCAGGGTTAAGGGTGGATTCTCATCCGTATTGAAGAGAGCACTTGGAGATGTGTAGGGAGCAAGATTTCATCTGCAGAGATAAAATCTAATGTGGTAGATGAAAGAGTGCCCGTGAAGGGATTTGAAGAGGGACTTGAGATTTTTAAGACAAATGAAAAGGTACTTAGCTTGGTTTAGGCAAATAGGGTAAAATAAGGAGACTTTCAAATCAATCCTTCTTTGAAATAAGAAAAGTGAGCCATTCTTTTTCAGAATAGTCTCATCTTCTTTGGGTTGGAACAAAGGGTATTAAATTATTTTTGACAATGAGAAGCTGTACTTGTACTTTTCCTGATAGATTCCAGACTAAGGGGTGCCTTTGAAAGTTTGTCGGTTGTGTTACATAGTTTAATCTCAATATATTCAAAGAACTTCCAATAAGATGGGAAGCTGGATCGTTTTTGCTAACTACATCGTAACTTTATTCAGAAACAGAAAGTTAATCTCATAGTTCTTTTTTGAAGCACTGTGTGGAACTATCACTAAATTTCAGTATAGATTTCTTCATTTTGCCTGCTAAATCACATGTTAAAATTATGTTAAAACATTTAAAGATGTTTTTATGTTGTCTTTTGAAGAACTGGCTTAGGAATATTTGTAAATTTGTTTTCCTGCACAGGAGAGTCCTAACTAAATGCTAGAACAGCAGACAATTCCAGACACGGCTGTTATGAATTAGGCTCTGAATCACCAGGTTTTCCTTTATTTCCTCCATACAGCTTGTTCAGTTCATGTTCCCTTACTTATCCGGTTGTAGACAAGGTAATCACTTATGCTTTCCACTTCCAGTTATAATTTATGATATTGTAATAGATATATATCAAAATATGGGCAGAAAAGAGCAAAACACGCAAAAACCATGCAGAGATAATGACTTTTGTGTGAGTCCACTTTTATACTTCTACACTTCACTAAACTGGATTCTTGCAGTGGTCTGCTCAGTGCTAGTGGAGAAAACAGTGCTTGGAGCTACCAGCTGTGTTATGTGTTTTTTTTCTGGTGTTTGCAAGAACAGCCAGGAGACCACTGGACCAGCAATACTAACCTAAAGCTCACACTGTGATATATGGAAGTGCTTTTGGGCTCTTGTATCAGAGCGCATGTCTCAACTACACACCAGAGCATGGCCCAGGTGTGGTCCATCCTTACCATGCTCAGGTGTCTAGAGGGAAAAGTTGAGCACTTGGGCCAGGTGGATGCAGGTTTTCAGTCTTGAAGGTCTAAATTAGGAATCTGTGTAGCCGTGATCTCCTGTCTTGTGACTTCTTCTTCCTTTCCCTATGGGCCACATCATGCAGCAGGGAATTCCTCTCTTGGGGAAAAACCTCTGTTTTTCTCCTGAGTGGCTACAGCTCAGCTGCTCACCATCCTGCCTGAATGCAGACCACACTGCGAGAAAGCACTGAATCAGGAAATTGGAGGAGCAGTGGTAAATGTAAGGATCACGTGAGAAAATAGAGGTCAGTATCTTCTGTGAAGTACCCTTAACAACAGATTCACTTACGAAAATATTTCATAAAATATTTTTCACAAATAAAAAGTTTATATCTTCTGTCCATCTTCATCTTTGTCTGAATTTGTTGCAAGATTAAAAATTTGACACAAAACCTCCTATATGAAAGTATGACCATAGACAGAAGTTGGATGAAAAGCAACAGGCAGGATATTCATTAACAATTAAACTCCAAGGATGCAAAAAGCCTGAAAGATTTCAAATTGCACAAAACCTTTGGGCTGGATCTCACATTTGAAGTGCTGTTCCTTTGTTAATTAGGATGGTGGCCTTATACATAAAAAGAAAGACTTGCAGTAAACCTGCAGGTTTGTAATAATTATAGTAAAACAGATGTTCTTATTTTTAATATTGTACACAATTATATTTATAAGTTTCTTGCCATTCAGTTGCTGGATTTAGTCCTTTAATAAATTGCTTTTTGTTCCTTGCCTTGTGCTTCATTTTCAGTGGTAGGATTTAGCTTTGTGTTTAAACCACTCCATTTCCCATCTGTTACCCAGTTTAATTTTCAAGTTTTGGCATTCTTAGGCTAGTCCAAGGCTGCTATGGGTTATAAATGAATTAACAAGTGCAAATATGAAACAGTTCCTCAGCACCTGAATTAAATATCTGAAAAATGTTCATATCTTTAATGAAATATTGTTTCTGTATCAGCCATATGTGATTTGTTTCCACTTAGTTATTACTCAGAAAAGCTGGTTTATATTAATCTTGGACTCCACGAATGAAATGAATTCTTTAAACGGAAAGTACAGAAAATATGTCCATCCTGAAGGAGATACTGTGTTGATCCTTAGTTCTGCTTATAGCACAGGCTTGATTAGATTCCATATTTGTATTATCTCATGCTGATGAATAATAATAATTAAAAAAGCAATTTATTCTTTTTGACCAATTCACTTTTTTTATATAATCATTTCCATTTAGCTCATCTGTTTACATACTTCCCCATGGAAGGGGAAGATTCAAAACTTCACAGAAATTTTCTTGGCATCATTATACCTCTTGCTCTTCTGAAAAGAAAATGCATTCATGAGGAATGTAACAGTATAGTTATCTTGAAGTACAGTGAAATTTGGGAATTAGCTTTAATTAATTCTAGCAATTCAGTGTGAGCTTTAATTATTTGCAGACAAGGGAAAGCAGTGAATTTTCTTTATGTAAAGCCAACAATTTACTAGAAATAAGACATCCCTTTAACTTCTGCTGTTAAATTTTTTTACTGGACGTGGGAAGAACTTGTTATCTTCTGCTTGGATTGTGTGGCTTACCCAAGATATGAATAATGAAGTACAAAATAATGAGATTCTGCTGTATGTAAAAGCACTGCAGTGTCTTGTGGAATAGAAAATAAAGTATATTTCTGTGCTCTTGGCAGGAATCTGAGCAGTTCCTTCTAGTTATTTTTCTCTTCAGATGCTTTTTTAAAAGTTCCTCTCAGGTAAGGCACTGGAATAAGGATTCACAAGAACTTCTAAAATGTGGTCTTAAAATAGTCAAACACTAAAGTGGAGGATTCTCTAAGAGAAGGTGAATTTTTGTGAGGAGCTGTCAGCACAAGTTGATTTCTAGCCTATGTTATGTGGTCTCACTGGAATGAATAGCTTTCTACCTTGCAATCACAACCACTGTGTCTGATCAGTATTGATGGCACTGGGTAATCACCTCTACAAAGTTTCATTTTTCAGACCTTCGCCAACTGTAAGTCTGGCAATCTTAAGACCTATCATGTGAAACAAAGTGAAAAGGTAGGGAAAGATAACAAGTCACTATGTACAATTTAATTGTAAAGCTAAACAGAGAGTATTACCTTTTAAGGGAGGTAATAAAACAAAGAAGGACAGAATCAAAGAGTTAATAATAGTATTATTTGGGGCTTAATCAGACAAGAAAAGACCGGCAGGTGAGTTTGAATGGGTACCAACTATTTGAATATCTTGGCTTTCGTAAGTTCAAGTGGTAATCCTAATTAAATATACATTTTCACAACTAAATGCCTAATAATTTTAATGTCTCAGTGAATAGGGGATAATCCCTTTCTCTTAGTGACAAAATTAATGCATCATTTACACAAGGAAATAGAATAATTAAATGCATTATTATATCTCTTTTATCACTACATAAATTGTATCAGGTATGCTGAAAACTCCTTAATAGAGTAGAACAAAGTCTTCCTTTGAATTATTTTTAGTTAGCCTGATAAGTGTATAATTGCTGGAGATAAACAAAGATGGTACAGATGAAATCTGAAACACCTAGAAATTAACAGGCTCTCAAAAGCCACTCCTGCAACCGCCAGAGATGCAACAAAGCAAAGAATGTGAAGATGACTTCACTGGAATGGACTGCCCAGGAAGGTGATGGAGTCACTATCCCTGGAAGTGTTTAAAAAACTAATGGATGTAGCACTTGAGGCTATGGTCTAGTGGTTAGGGAGATGTTGGAATGAAGGTAGGACTTGATGATCCTGGAGATCCTTTCCAACCATAATGATTCTATGATTCTATGACAAAAGTCACTTTTCTATTTCCTTGCAAGCTCAGTGTCAAATGTAGCTCAGCTGAATTTGGGAAATTGATCCAGCCAGTTTGTTCAATTTTTAAATCATTTAAATATCAATGATATTTAATAATAAAGTTGGCTTTACTTATACAGAGGTATGCAGAAATCCGCAAGCATTTAGAAATGAAAATAAGATTGTGTCACACTGAAATACATAAGTAAATTCCTTATCACAAACTTCAAGCAAAACAGCACTGACTTTCTGCAGTAGTTTACATCTCTATAGCGTAGTCCCTTTTTTCTGTGGTGCTCTAACACTGCATCAAAATAAGTTAGATGATTGATAAAAATAACAGTTTCAAATCTATTTTTTATTGTTTTGCTTGTGAAGTTGTCAATACACAAGATCAGCACGGGATTCAAGTGTGAATCTACAGCATCTATAGGCGGGAAAGTGTTATGGCTATATTTGATTTGAAAATTTAGTACTGTTTTTGATATTTTCACATCATGTGTTTTGCTCTGTGGAGGCACAGTGAGATAAATTCATTATTCATTTTTCAGCCAGAAAGACTCAAGGATATTTTCCTTGTAAAGATGCTGGAAAAAAGAAAGTGATACTTTCTAAAATTAGAGATACCAGTTGTATTTGCTTGTGGAAATTGGAGTTTGATGTTTTTCATCAGAAAATACCTAGAGTGGTTGAAAAAGTGTGAAGCGGTCACATTTTAATTTTATATAGAAAGTGGAGACATCTGCTCTTTTTCTTGCACATGAATAAAATAATGAAACAAAACTGTTTATGCTTTGCTCCCAACCTGTGGAAATTTCTTTGAACCTGGAGCACTTTTCTTTTTCACTTGGTCCAAATGTCCAGAAAAATGAAGTTTCATAATTAAAAATGTTACTGTAGGCTGAAATGTACAGTGGTACAATTGACATTATAAGAAGAAAAGGAAGTTTCATTCAGTTTTCTGGAAGTCAAATACCCCAGACCTTATCTCAGACTTTGCTATTACAGATCAGAGAACTCTGCTGAGCCAAAATTCTTGGCTGTAATTTAGTTTAAAGTTTATGATCTATATAAATGAATTCAAATCATTTCTTCTAAAATATGCTTGTTCACAACATGCCAAATATTGAGTTGTGTTTATCAGTTTGGTGGCTCTGTATCTAGGTTACAGTTTCCATGAAACAGGCAAGACATAATTAAATTCCCACCACACAGAAATGTTTGGTACTGTGACAAGTCTCTCTTACAGTGTTGTTGTGTGGGCTAAATATTGATGGGTTTACCTTCGTTTGTACCTTACCGGTGTATCTTAAGAGGGTCCTGAGAAATTATGTAACTAACCTGGAAGGAGAAGGAGATCTACAATTTTTTTTTTCTGATGTGAAGGAATGCATTATTTCAATGTTAGACACATTTCTATATATAATAACTTATATTTGGGTAGCAATGGAGATCAGGTTAAGACTAGACATCTGACTGTGTTAGTCACAGAATAAAACCCAAAAAGGATGTGTGAGTGTCTATGTGTCCTATCCCCAGCAGCTTAAACCTGAGATCTATAACAGCAGACGACTCATGATGGAGGAATAAAAACAGGAGAAATTATATGAGAAAAAATGTTATTAGATTAGCCATCCTGATAGCCACCAGCATGCTAGTAGCATAACTACTAATTGTTTTGTTGGCATCTAGATGAAGAAAACTTTTAAATAGGTAGATAAAGGGGAAGAATGGCATTGTTCATGTTCACAGGGAATACCTTCCAAAAGTGAGAAGCAGCTTGGGGAAAGGTGTGAAAATGCTTTTCTCGAAATGTAACAGGACATGTTGGAGATGGCGATTGTGTCAGGAGCTGGTCAGAGGTAGCAGCCAACACCCCAGCACTAAATGAGGACTGGGAGGTTGGATGGGAACAAGATCTGAAAGGTTTTGTGAGGGTAAAGGAGATTATATTGGAAGTAATCCATAGAGAAATTTGGACAGCGGGTTAAAGGGCTGGAGTGTGACTCCAGGGAACTGAGCGTAAGACCATGTTCTTACCTCGCCTGGTGAGCTGTGCAGTGTTGGACCAAGAGTGTGACAGAGAAAGTCATAGGACTTTTGGGAACCAAGAAAATCAGTGTGCTTGGCAGTTCCCTTTTGCTGGCTGCATCTTACATGACGAAGTATGCCATGCCTGGAGGATTCTTTTTAGAAAACCCCTAAGTATAACAGTGAGGCAAGAGATCTCCAGCATCAGGTGCAAGGAACCATGCATGAGCTCCACTACAGGTGGAGCTCTCATTCAGGAGCCATTTTGGCTTCGTTAACAGTGGCCTGTACTTTCTCCTGGAAGACAAGATTCTCTGCACATGTACCGCTGTACTCCTATGTATCCAAATGATCATACTTCTCAAGCTTTGTCCATTGACAGAAGAAGCTTTTAACATATTGCCTATGTAGACAAGCTGATAGAAACTAGTTTATATCTCTGCCATCAGGAAAGCCTGAGTGCAAGTGCTAGGGTCTGGGATACAGCTTACTCTCTCTGGCAGTTCACAGGATAGGCACAGTACTGGAGCCTCCACAGAGACAGCTCTATCTTAAGCCCTCAAAATTTGTATTTTTTAGCTGCACAGGTATGCCATGTTGTGAGCAAGATGGTGAATATCCTACGAACTCCTTGTTATGTCTAGCACCAGATGCTCTTTTTCCCCTTAGCTGAATGGATGCACTTTATAAATTCCTCTTCTCCCAAAAGCGCATGCTTTCTGCCTGTTTCAAGCCCAGTACTTTGTAAATGGCTGCTGGAAAAAAAACCACCCCTTTCCAATATTGCACAAATAGGCGATGGGATACATTTGCTGACTTATTAATTCAATTATTTTTTCGAAGGAACAAACTTTCCCTCCTTTTGGCAAGATAATGGAGGATCAAATGGGAGTAATTGAACTTTGATGAAGGCATAGCTCAAATATTAAAAAATATTATTACAAATTATTGATAATATATAAAATTATTGTACAAATATAAAAGAGCCAATAAAATGTGCCCAATATATTACATGAATATTCATTCTAACCTTATTAAGCACAGAAATATAGAAATTTTAAAAATAACATCTAAATATGAACACAGCATGCTTACATGATTTTCTCATGATACCAGTTCATACATGGCTTATTACACTACTAGTCCTTATGTGTGCTTACTCTCCCTACTTAATAAATACAACATTAACTGTTCTTCTTCAGAGGTAATTATCTTTCATAAGCAGGTCAATTATCTTTCTTATTATTAATTTTGTCAGAAAGACAAATTTTACATGGTAATATGATTCTTTTGATCTTAAATTATTTGTAATTTTGTGTAACAGTGAAATCTTCAAGGCAACTGATAAGAGTTCAGTAGGAAGTATTGACAATAATTTTTCTTGGAGCTTGAGTGGGTGTAATAACACCAGAAAATGTTTTGTAAAGTTTCCCATGTCTTGATCCCAAATGGATAGGCTGCTCATCCTCTTCCTTATAAAGATGTAAGAATTATTATTACTGTTATTATGGATCTGGAAGAAGAACCAGATGGAGATGATAAAGAAAATCTGTATTTAAACACCAACACGGTACACAAAGTGGTCTCATATGCCCAGAGCTGCTACGACCTAACAGTATGTAAAACCTTGTGACACAGATCTTTCATGATTTAATGTTTCTGTCTTGTCTAGAAAGTACTCTGGAGGAGTTTCTCTTCTTTCTTTAGTGGATTAAGAAGACATCTTATAGCTTTAGCATCTGTCCTCAATTTTCAGAGCACTGCTAGTAGTCACATTGTTCTTTGAATGCATGCTCCATGATTACCTGGAGCAGAAGCCTTGGTTGTTACAAACCACACTAAAACACTTACTGATGTAATTGGGATGAAGACAGATTCATTAGGATGCTAAGTTACTTTTCACCTACTGTCAGGTCTCAGCACCCACTGGGACAAGCAGACGTAGGGAGCAGAGCTGGCACAGAGCAGGGCTGCGGCAGATGGATGCCTGACAGCCAGGGCTTACGGGAGCTTGCTCCTGCAGTTTGACTGCGCCAGTGAGTCCAGAAAGCCTGCCCTGAGCTGGGACTCTTCTGGAAATTTAAACGTTAGTCTCTTGTATTCTCTAAAACTGCCAGGGACTTATCTCCCTCTGGCTCTGAACAGATCAGTTCTGAGAATGTGGCAATTAAATACATTTTTCAACTTTAAGCTTTAGTGTGCCAACTTTTGGTGAAGCTTGAACTGAATTAGAGGGCTTTATGGTGCTTGGTAAGGCCCACAAGGTGTGATGCTGAGGCTGGGGGAAATTTTTGGTAGAAGGGACCATTTATAGAGAATTTTTACAGAGTAAAAATATTTTTTTTTACAGAGTAAAAATTTAGTATTTTTACAACAATGGTGTATTTATGGAGCACTATGACAACAGTTCTGCAGTCAGGGGTGTTGTTAGAATTATGCACTTAATTCCCAGTGCTGCTCTCACTGCTCAAATAAACAGCTCTGTTGCCTTCAGACTTTAATCCTTGGATTACTTATTTATCATTTCTACAAGCACAAGAAAAAGAAATAGCAGGGTTTTTTTCTGAAACATGATTAATATATTTATTGCTCATGAATTGTTTCTTTCAGCTCTTGGAGTTCTCCTTCTATATAAGTAGCTGTAAATGCAGGTAAGAATCATCTCATATTTTTTCATAATTGTATCTTAGCTTTAACTGGTCTTGACTTAGAGCAGGAGGAAAAAGCATATACTGATGGGATAAACCATGCAGAAATATCCTTAGTTGCAATGGAGTAACGTATTTGTCCCCTACTATTTTAATGACTAAACGTTTGCAGAGACATAATTTGATGAATCTTCATGCTATAAAATTTCTCTAACAAGAAGCCACATGCTAAATGTCTTATTCAATTTCTGTGCAGTTTGTTTTCAGTCTTTTATTCCTATAGAAGCACGAGGAGTGAATGAAAACATAGGTGTAGATTCTAGGATCTTACCCAGACGCCTTTTGCTGAGATGATCCCAGGATTACACTAAAGTTAAAGCCACAGAAGTGAAAATGAACAAAAAAAATTGTGAGTTGGTTGTAATTGCCACAAGACAGTCAATGGGGAATTCATTTGGGCCCAAATGTGTCACCAGCACAGAGTTGTAAGCAAAGCATGTTTGCAATTGAAAGCGGAGCCCCTCATTCATTGCCCTGATCAGCCCTCTTCCTGAACAAGTGGGGTAGTCAGAATGCATCGACTCAGGTTGCCTGAGGTTATTTGCACATCTCTACAGTATATCCAAGACACCTGCTGGCAGCAGGAAGAGCAGACCTCTCCGAAAGACAAAACTGCTGACAGAAGAGTGATGAACTAAAGCCTTGCACATGATCCTTTTCTGAGCCTTTGGCATGTTTAATTTTTATTTCCTTTTAGTAAGAACTTTATTTAAACTGAACCCATTTATTCATTTCTAATTGCTTGCCTTGCTCTCTAATGCCTTTGTGTATTCCTCATGAATCAGCTTCATTCCTTATGCATCGCTTTGAAATGCCTACTTTCACAGGTCCACGTCTGCGGCTTGGTACTTGCCACACAAGATTTTCAGTGTTGAAGTTCAGGTTTTCAAAAAGACCTTAACACAGATTCTAGGTCTGTAGAAACAAAACTTCAAGCTGAAGTTTTTGTTCAGAAACACTGTCGTTCAAAAGTCAACAGAAACATGTAAGTGCTATGCATACAAAATTCCATGTGCAAGCAGAAGTTTATTTCAGGTTTATCATTACTTGAAGTTTTGCTGTGAAAGGGCAGATTCATTCACTAATTAAATTAAACAACATTTTTCTAGAGAAAAGATCTGAAGCTTACTCAGTCTCCTGGGTCAACTATGGGCCACCAATGCCATGTTGGAGTGAGCAAGGCAAACACTGCAAGGTGATGTATAGCTGGGGATATCACCTATATAGCAAGTGAAAGAATCCTACTCTATTCACCACATGGTGAGCTTTTAGTGAAAAACAGTGCTCATCACTGAGTGTCCAAATTTCAAGAAACAAGTGGGCTAGTCATAAGAAGTCTGGGCAAGACCTCAGTAGGAAGCTGATGAGAGGCTTAGAGAGTATATTTTTGTCAGGAGTGACTGAATGGAAGCGAAAATAGAGGATAGTGTGTGAGAACCATCTTTAAGTACATAAGGGGCTGCAGTAATTAGGAAGATAAACTGTTTTGCATGTCTGGTAAGGACAGGACAAAATATGATGGGCTTAAATTGCAATGGGGAAGTCTTGGCTCACACATTAAGCTTTTCTACTAGCAAATGTAGTAAAGCATTGGAGTATGTAGCCTGGGAAGGTGGAGGAATCCCCAACATGAGAAGTACTGAGCAGACAAATGTGATACAAATGGCATAAGGGTAGTTTATCCTGGCTTTGAGGCAGTGGGTGGACATTCTAGATCTGTGAGTCTGTAGCCATCTCTCTGATTGCACGGTAGCAATACAGAGTTAAAACAAGTGTGAGCCTAAAGCAATTAATTATATTTTTCTGAATCATAGAATAGTGATGACTTTCACAAAGAGTGTATCAGATGATATAACGCTTGCTTTCACACCAAACTCATAACAGAGGGACAGAAATACTAGACACATTGCTTTGTTTTCATTTGTTACGTCTTCCTCACACTCATTGGCTGTTCCTGTCTGCATATATGTATATAATTAGCAACATGAAAACAGGTACTTTTGTCTTCTTCCTGCAGCCTGAAATATTTTGGCTACTGTAATATCTACAGAGTACAACTTCTACAGCCCAACGACCCATGACTGATGTGAGTTGTGGATGTCACCCAGTAACAAAGGGTTCTCCATGAGAACACAGCTATTGCTGGAGGAAGGCAGTGTTCTTAGTGACTGAATGTTTATCTCAGTGTTAGATAAATCAAGGTAAGTTTGCCCTTTTCTATGAAAAGTTGATGTCTTTTGGTCTGAAAATCAGTATCGGGGTACATTACAATGCTGAAGGATGATGTTTGCTGCAATTAGAGTTGAACTAATTGCAACTGAACAGAAAAGGTTTTGAGAAGGAGCGTAGCTGCATTCATTTCCACATGGTATTTATTGGACTGTGTTTGGAGAACTGGAAAAAAAATAGTAACACAAAATAGTTCTGTTATATAACCTTAATGGCAAGCAAATCTACTTGTTTGAACAGGGACTGTTGTACTTACTTTAGGGTAGACGTCATGCATGTGATTGCCTAACTGCCACATCCTCCACATTTTTACTTTCTCCTGTTACGTGATCTGCTTCTTCTCATCTCTGAAATGTAACAGTTGTGGCCTTTCTCTTCCAGCCCCAAACCTCTATTTCCATTTTTTTCTACCTGCTTTGGATGTATCAGTTTGACCACCAAACTTTGCACATTCTTCAGCAAAGTCATTACATGCATGACAAAACAAACATAATATAGTGGTGTGAAGGGACCTCCAATTGTGTTAAGCATTGGCCCATGCACACCATCTCACCTTTTTGGATGAAAAATGCTCACATCTCCTAGCCAAATCTGTATGCCAAGGCTGCAGTGATGCTGACTGCACAAAAATTTCAGAGAAACAGTCATCCATCTTTAAAACTGTTTTTCTCTTGTTGCTTATTACTTGCCTGAAGGTAGCCAGGAATAGCTTTCCCTAGCAGGGCAAGAAATAAATGCATCTTCTTTTTTTCTTTCTCTAATACTCTGATCACCTCCTTTAATTGTTATGGATAAGGACTGCTGAGGTTCTTATGCAAAGGAGACAAAGGGAGTTCCTCCAGCACTTTAGTTTAAATCAGAAGTGTGCTTTTGAAGCAAATCTCCAATCGTCCCCATTTATTACACATTGCTTTGCATCACAGAGGTTTTGTCTTCTTTTTCAGCTCTACTTCCTAACAAAGACACAAAATCAAAGGCTGTACACAGGTTTAACCATGCATGTGTTCATGGGTTCTCTCTCAGCTTCAATTCTACTATTAAGATGAAAGTAGCTGGCATCTTTAAAATTTGCATATTATAATTGACTCACAAGTGGTTATCTGTATTTGTGTTTCTATTTTGATGAACAGTAATTTATGTGCAATCTATTTTGTGGCAAAACCATATTTAAGTCAAAAGGTAACAATGACATCTCGCAACTAGCAAAGGTTCTTTATGTAGGAAGAGCATGAAAAGAGCATGACTCTTTTCATTGCACCTTCTTTTCTGAATCCTAAACATAACTGTAGATAGTTAAAGTGTAATGTCTCCATTTTCTAGTGGCCTAAAGTTATTGCTTCTTAAAACATTGACCTTCAGTGAGTATCAGGATGCCATGCTCGCTGCTTACTGCAAGTATCCATGCATTGATGCATCCATGCCAAGCCTTTTTAAAGTTGTTGCTGCTGCATATCTCAAGGTACTGCTCCCTACTGGGGACTCATTCTCCAGCTAATAAACACTGGTTAACAAGTTGTCTGGAGAGGTGATACCAAAGCAAAACTCAAGTGGGATAATTATTTGAAGGAAAAGTTTTGTTGTTTCTGCCTCTGAAGATATAGGAGGCCCACAGCCAGCCCATTAGTCCTCTCTGAGCAAACTGGGCTGTGCCAGTATGGCCAGTTCTTAAGATTTTGTTTTCAGCCTCACAGCCTGTGTACATTTATGATAACTACTGCAGTCATGAAATTGATAAGTCTCAGATTTCATTGTAAGGAAGGAAATTTTCTAGTCCTAGCCTTGCAGGGGAGGATAACTGAAGTCATGTAAAATGTGTATCTGATGACTCAAATCAAGGAGCAAACTATATGTATTTTTAATTAAGGCAAAATCCATTTAAAGTTTAATAAATTATATGATTATGGGGATTTTTCTTCAATACTTGGGAATATCAAACTTCCTTCCATCACATTAAATAACATTTTTCACAAATACATCATGCTGTGCGTATTAAACAGTAATAAACAATCTTTGTTGTGATGATACTGGGTTTGTATTTTTGTATTTTTAATGTATGCAATAAATATAGACATAGATCTAAGGGATGCACTTGTACAGACATATAAAATTATATCTGTAATCATTAGATGGTATATGTGCATCATTTATTGGAGAAAGACAAGATGGCATTTTGCTGTCTTCCACTGATAAGAAGGACAGAGTTGTGTCTTACACTCTAAGTCTTAAATGATTAGTAGAATAACAATGTTTCTGTTGTTTCAACTTCATTCATCTGCATAAAGCTTACAGTAAAGTTGCCATTAAGCTGCAGAGAAGTTATTTTCATTAACATATCGCCAAAAGTGCAGATTGTTATTTTTATGGAAATTGAAGTTAAAAATAGCCTGCCCTTTTGTGATACCTGTTCTTCCTTTCATACTTACATACTGTACTTTCCTTTAAATGACTGCATGTCTGAGTACCCTTTCATAAAGCTTTCAAAAGATCATCTATTTTTCACATTCTATTTTGGCTCACAGACTTCATCAAAGGTTTAACAAGCATAAAGAAGTGATAGACAGCTGAATACATGCTACTCTTCTGACACAGCAGGGTGGGGATTATGCCACACATGATTTGATGACAGGCTGTACAGAGCGGTGGGTTGCATGTCATGTCTATTTTTTTGAGAAAAGTGAGCACTTTACAGCAAGCTGTCTGGCAAAGTGTAGAAGAAGCTTTTGTAATATGATTTGACTGGCAGGAGGAGAGAAGAAGGAAAGTTACTGCGTTAAAGAACTTGCCTTAATTGCAAAATACCAAGTTGGATTATGTAGGAGGTACCTGAGGAAGCAGGTATGATGGAAACAATTTTAATGAATTTTAATGAATTTTTCCCCAAAGCAGTGTGTTTCTATTTTGTTCAGGACAAAATAGTTTGACATCATGCTTGGTGTATTCTACATCTTTGCCATTAAAATAGTGCAGATTAGAGAATGGATATTAAAAGTTTACTCTCTGCAAACTTTTTGGTAGGAATTCTGTGTTTATTGAAGCAAAAGTTGTTCTTTGTAAGCTTAAAACATCTTTTGGAAACTTTATGGGTTATAAAAACCCTAAGGGTTTGTAGTTTATGAACACCATCTCTAGGGTTTTGATGTACTTCAGCCTTCAGAAATGGATGAATGTGAAAAATAGTATCATATCTGCTATGCTGAATTACTAACTCAAGCTCAAAAAGCAGACCAGTAACAGACTCAGGAACCAAATAGCAGGTACCTCAGTTTTAAACATTACATCTATTGAACAATATGAAGCATATAAAGGATCGAGACAAGAGACATTAATTCACAAAGACTTAAATTTCTAATAGATAACATTAATGATATGGTTTTAAGTATAAAATCAATTCCTCAGTACCCTAAATCAGTTGCTACCTAAAATTTTGACCCTGGAGAACTGTATAATAAGCCATGTGCTCGTAATGCTGAGCTGACTATACACCTAATTACCAGGGTCCAGGTCTCTCTGCATTTGTAGCAAGGAACAGGTACAGTTCCTTGCCTCTCAGGACAGTGCCCAACCATTGAGTAACTTGGTGTTCTTAGGTGGGATTCCGTTTCTTTTGCCAAAGTTGTGCCACTTTAAGTTTATAAATCTTAATTCAGCAGGAGAGCATCAGAATGACTCCTTGATCCAATGGTTAACACATTGACCACAAAGGCTTGGGTCCAGATTGTTGTTTCATTAATATTTTATGGAAAGCAGGGTAGCTTCAATAGTGCTTTCTTAGTAGAGGTAAAAAAGATCCACACAGTTAGTTTATTAAGAAGCCAGTTCTTCCCCTCAGCAGTGTCTAGTGAAATTAAATCAAGAGGTGCTATGGGAATTATCAACTGATTGCTACATCAGTCTGAATAATCCCTTTGGTGTGGCTGTTACTGGCCTCTGCAGTCCTTTCCTGTAAGCCAATTAGAAGCTAACAACTGAGTTTGGAAAACATAAAATATTAGAAGTCTCCCTTACATCCCCTGCTTACACAGGAACTGCAAGAATCAGCCTGTAAAAGAAAAGATGCAAACAGAAATGTATAAGGAGAATGATTTCTACTTAGTTCAGTTGAGAAGAAACTATGGCTGAAATAGCCTCTATTGCTTCTAGAAAGTATAAACTTAATCCCAGATGTTCTAGTTTTTCTACAAACTTTTGAACTTAACATTTAAGGCATATAAAATAGACAAAAATACATCATTGCAAATGGTAGCTCTTTCTTTTGACCCTGCTACTTAATATACCCCTTATGTTACCATGTCACATGCAATACTCTTGCTTAACTAAATTTAAGAATCCCAGCCTCAACACTGACATCCAGTTAAGAAAAAAAAGAATAGTGTTATTTCATGTTTTTTGAACCCTTCATCTCTTTCCAAAGAGTTGCCATGCTAAAAGCAATTATCTTCCTGAAAGAAAGCAAGGGAATCTTTTACATTTTTGATTATATTGAACTAGGATATTAGGCTTGTTCCAACTCTTATCTTTCTCCCCCACCCCACCCAATAATATTTCCATTCTATGTATCTTCTATGTTAAGTTTAAGCTCTAAGGCACAGCCTATCTCCACTGTGTGTCATGAAACTATTAGTACAGTAGTTCATTGTCTAGGTTAGCTTTTGGACTTTATCATTGCACAGATCTGTACTACTACTAATATTGATTCTACCTCCAAGACTAGGTCTGTGACTTGTCCTACTGAAGTTTCCTTGTCTTCCTCTAACTGACCTCTCCCTTCCATGGAATCATTGTTATCTGGGGAAAGGTTTGGACAGAGAGAAAAATGTTGGTTACCCCTCTAATAATCCTTTTGTACAACTGTAAGTGGAAGAGTAACTTAAGATCTTTCAAGCACCTGTGATATTCTGGAGTGCTCTCCATTAGGACACGCTCTCACTCTAAACTCACATCCACCCAAGAGTAATGATGGCATGTATCAGTCCAAAGCCTGGAGGACATTTGTATCTCTGTGATGACTTGCATAAGAGATAATGAAGCAATAAGGTAAACGAAGAGTGTCAGGAAACTGTGGAGGCTGAGTGGAGGAGAAACTTATGATGTGCAATTTCAGTAAAAGGAATGTTTAATGAGATTAGAAAAAAAATGTGTTCCTCTTCTCCCATTCATAGAAGATGAATTCAAAAGGGATTTATGTCTCTCGCAAAAATAAAATCACTAAGTGACAGGATTTTCAAATACAGCTGGATAAATCTAAATAAACACAGCAAACATGCCTGCTGTGAATTTCTCTCTTGCTGATAATTTTTGGAAGTTAATCCTACCCCAGCACAGGGATAAAAGTTGAGGGTGGTGGAGCCTTATTTTATTGCACGTACCAATATATGCTCATTTCTGAACAAATGCCAGCTTCCTTTCTTGCTAAAAGATTATATTCTTGCCTATTAAAAGGGTCAGTAAACCTGTAAAGTACACTTCAATAGTAATCAGAACAAAGAAAATGTTATATTTTGAACAAATAGAAATTATTACCCCAGCAGAGTGAGGTACAAATATCCAGCTGCAGTGCTGCCTTTAGGGAAGCTGTGTTCCACTTTACCATCCCTGGGGAGATGCCATGGGACACAGAGAGCATGAAATATGTAATCCTCGGAAACTGCAGTCTTCAGAGCCATCCATAATCAAATAATTCTGCTCCTCTGCATTCCAGGTACAGGAGATTTAATACCAGGCCACGTAACAGATGGGCTCTTTAGTGATGTAATGTGAAATTAAATCAATTAATAAATTTTTGCTATTGCTATGACTCATTCTGGCAAAATCAGCAAAAATGTTAACCAAAGTATCAGGAGCACAAGATAGGCAATCTAGGAATCTAGGAAGTGCCTTTATTTTAACTACGCACACGAAGCACCACTCTAATGTGTTTCTGTAAAGTCAATTAAGCATAATATTCAGTTAAATTCACTGGTGAAATATTAATCTTGCACTGTAGGTTAGTTAGACCATGCACTGAATGTGCTCTGTTACCAGGCTTTCACCCTGCTGAGATCCAGAGGTCAAGTCTTCCCATGTGTTTGGGTTGGTTGAAGGGTCTTTCATGTGCCCTTGGCTTGAGCCCAAGACCGAGGTGCTCTGTACCTATCTCTGGGGCCATTTTCTTAGAGCTGTGCTTCCAGTCAGGAAAAAGCTGGCTTTTTGGCTACACTTTGTACCAGAACTTGATTTATAAATAGTTTATAGAAGATAGCTAAATTATTAATAGTTGCTAGCAGTGTGCTACAGATATAAGTAGTCTGTATGGTGACTATTAAAAGCTCACAGCTGAACAAGGAGCTGGACCAGATGATCTCTGGAGGCCCCTTCTGATTCCCACCATTTGGCCATTCTGTGTTGAAAAGGATTTCCAGGACTAGCCAGCTGTACCTCTCAAAAAGACCAGAGCAACTCACACCAGCACATATGCCTTGATTGCTCATTCACTGTGCTTACCAAAAGAACATACTGCAGGGGAGATATTCTATGGGGAGCAAAGGGGGCAATCCACACTCCTGTGAGGACAAAATGAGCAGCACTTACTTAATATTGTATCTTTTTTGCTTGCAAGCAGCTTCAGTGATTTTTCCTTACATAGTCAAGACGTTTCCAGACTCTACTCTTACCCTTGAAAAATGTACCTGAGGGAACATGAAAATTACAAATCGCAGGTCTTTCAGACTATTTGCATTTTTTACCCTGTGTATATTGACATTTTCACTGAACATTATTCCTTAAGTAATTCCCTAGTTTCTGTGTAACCATTCCTCAGCCTGTATTTTTAAAACAGGTCAGCCAGCCAGGGCTGCATGCGCAGCGGTTAGTCCCAGCCCCTCTTACACTGCTCAGTCTCTGCATATGGAGTCCCATTGGTGTTAGAAACGTTTTGTGTTTGCAGTTCATACTCTTTGGGTAAAGGTCAGTTTCCTAAGAGTATCTGTTTTCATCCACTTTTCATAGTAGCACATGCCAGTAACTCTCATTCATAAAGTTGAATTCTCAGCAGTCTTGTTGTCAGCGTAACTCTAGAGGGGGTGTATGGGGAACATACAGGGAAGTAAGAACCAAAATCAGATTAGAAATTATGTTTAAGAGATCAGACAGAAATGCACTTCATTGCTCCCAGGAGTGGAGCAATGCAGGAACTTGCATCATGTTCAAAACAGGTAAATGATTTTGATATTCTTGGAATTAATCTGAATTATTTGCACTGCACCATGAATTATTGCTTAATGATGTGAAAAGGAAATATCACTAGGCTGATTACCATATAATCAAAATAAGAATTTGCCTCTTCCATCAGGGTTTTTGAAAATGATTCACTTAATAGAATAATTAGAATCTTAAATTCTAAAATAGGAATATGAGAACTGTGGTAAGTAATGCAATTAACCATACATTGGTTACATTATATTGGCATGTATTTAATCACACATTGACATGCCTACCATATTTTATATGCATAGTTCCTTTGCCATGATGATTTCCCACCTGATTTTTTAACTTAATCGTGAACTTGCATTTAGCAAAACAGATGCTTTGGCAACTAAGCTATTATAATTTTTTTGCTTAGGATTTAAAAAATCCATTATTGAGTTGTTTTTTTTTCAAGATTCATTTCAGCAAACAACTAAATCATTTCACTGAAGTTCATTGCAGAGTTCCCTGAAAGTACATCTTTTTTCCCATGTAGCTATTTCTTTGGGATTGATATACGATGCAAATGTATTTGGCAAATGATAGATGTTAACTACATGGTACAAACTGGTTTAGATCACACTAATGCTTTGCTTTTCAATTGCTACAGATATACTTTGAGGGATGAAAATCAACACCACTCTTTCATTTTGGCCATATGTTTGAACCAAGACTGCAAGCTCCTATTGCATTTCCACATTAATCTAACAGTGTTTGATTCAGTTATTTTTAAGTTTAATGCCCTTTGATAGAGATAATTGCCTTGTTCTTAGAAAGCTGTGTTTAATTCAGCAAGCTGGCTGAAGAAAGAATGACAGCCTTTTAAAGGAAATCCATTTTGTTAATTCATAAAATTTGAGCATGCTTGAATATATAAACTACTAGGATGTGTAAATGTGGGTTTGTGTGCACAATTGTAATCTATGTAATATTCATACTTGTTTTCCAATCTTCCCTTGTTACAAAGTACTGCTGAAAACTATGCCCAGACTTTCAGAGGAACTGAATACCATGGAGCCTATTGACTTCTAGTGGACTCGAGGTGACTATGAAATTCAGACACTAGAAGTGTATTTATAAGCTATCTGTCGTAAAGAGCCACAATATTTTAGAAAGTGTCTTGAGATGTGCACTTATAGCATGTGTTGGATCAGGGGAGGTAAAAAGGCCACCTTACCCTTTTACTCGGTAATCATAGTCAATTAAATGTCCTGCCAGCCCTCTGTACAAGAAACACAATTCTTCAGCCTCATCTCTATTTGATGTATAAGGTATAATAACAGTTACAATCTTAGTCTGGCCATCAGCATTGTAATAGACTTTCTTCTGCAAGCAGGAAGATGCATGAGCTTGTACAATACAATTTAATATATGAGGCTTATCTCAGCAACTTTTGATTTTTTATCGTGTTTCTGGCTGTATTTTAGCTGAGGCAATGCTACAGAATTACTTCATTCAGCTTCTTGGCTTAGATGTCAGCCTAAAATCAATAAATAGAGAGGAACAGCAGCTTAATGTGAACAACTATGGGCATGTGCATGCTGTTACCCTCTTCCTTTCCAACGGGCAGCTCTCTGTGATCACGAAAACCTGAGCCCAGGGAAGAGCTTCAAGGTACGCAATTCACAGCTTAGCAGTGAGCCACAGATTCGATTTTGAAACCTGATGCTGCTGGAGGGTGTTAAAGTGTTGTGTGGGAAAGTTAAAATGAAATATTTGTAGGCTAGTTGATAGATCAATACGATGCTTATGGAATACAAATTTTAAGACATTTGCAAGGTAGAAATGCTTTTGTTCAGCTTAAAATGTTAGATAATGTGTCCAGATTCTACCACTCTTACACACCTGCATCCTCATGTAGGTGCATGCTTTACACAGATATGGGAAAATGTGCATAGCTATGCATATACCAGTTTGGCAGGAGGAACATATATGCAAATTAATCTATAACTTAATATCTTAGTAACTTATTACTAATTAAATAGGCTATCAAAATATCTGTGTTCTTGGCAGAAAGATGAAACTTTACTTTGTATTTCAAAGTGTAACTTTGATCCTAGTCTTTAGTATAATTTGGATTTCAATATTCATACTTCAAATTTTCCTAGAAAAAAAGTAGATAGGTTACAATTATTGTTCATGAAATTCCTAGCATTGGAAAAGCTCAGCAAGAAACATAGATCAGACAAGATGAATGTATGTCTGGAAAAAAAATCTTGCAAACTAAAATTATGCAGTTGCTCAGTAAGTGCAGGCAGTCATATAGCTAATGTGTGCCCAGTGACAACAGATCTGCAGAGTATCTTACAGAAATAAGATTAATGATTTTGGTATTAGACAGGACAAAATGCCCGAGGAATTCTGATTAACCAATCTGAAAGTACACTGTCATATGCTGGACCAAGATAAAACTGAGGAATAGATTTAGGATGTATCTTTACACTGTGGCTTTCTCATAAGTCTAAGATAAATCTTCACCTGATTGAGGCAAAAAAGAACACACACTTGTCTGCCACATCAGTATGACAAATGCCTGAATCATTAGTAGAACAGAAGTTATAATCTGTGTAAAAAAAAAAAAAAAAGTAAAAAACTTTAAAGCAAAAGTTACAAACTCGGGGCTAGGTTTCTGCAAGTGTTGGATGTTCCTTAAAACAAGCAAAAGTAGCAATTTCATGTGTAGGAGTTGTGGTTACCCAGTGCCTGCCAAAGAGATGTTAAATAATTCTTGGCCCTGGATCCTAGAAGTGTGGTTCCTCTCTCCCTCCATCAGAAGAGCAGTCAGAAGGGTGCTTACAGCTTTCCTGCCTTTGGTCCTTGCAGAAGGGTGAAGGGATCCCTGCCAGAAAGGGGGGAGCTAGGGAAGCACAGATTTTCTACTCTGGAGATGTCTTCTGTCTAGTGTCATCAAGAGCTGGAACTACAGGATAGGGTTGCTAAATTCTTTGGTCGGCAACAGGTACAATGTGAACAAAATAATGGGGCAGAGTACAGAAACTGTCCTTACCATAATGTGTGTCAAATTATTATTACTATTACTGTCATTACACACACCTGAATAAAAGAAGAAGCTCTTTTTATCTGTAGAATAGCAAATAGCTTTTCCTCTGAAGTTTTTTGTGTTTAGCTTGATCACAGGCATTGCAAGCACCCTTCCATACATCCATTGCATTCAACCTAAAAAGGCACCAGCCCCATGTTTGTTATTTTTCTCTTTCATGCTACCCTAGGTGTTCTTCCCCCATTTTATCCTCAAACAGAGACTAATAAGAACTGATGCTATAGTAGTTTTCCACTGCACAGTAGTCTTCAATGTTTCTTCAAGCATTTGATGGGTCTGGTAAAGATCTCAGCGAGAGCCTTTTGCCCTGTCACACTCAGCAATACTGAGGATAAATGAAAAAAAGTACACCATGGCCCAGATTCAACACAACACCTGTAGTCTTAACTTTTATTTAGGTGCTTAATTTATTTCAGAAAAAGCTTAAAGCTTAAATGCTTTGTTGAGATCTAGTATTTAGATGCCAAGAAGTCAGCCATTTCGGTATTGCCCCTGGGATTCTAAATATTGGATACACAGTCTCTCAGTCCTCTGTGTACATATTTCTTTCAGTCTGGCCTCCATATTAACAATGAATTAACAACTGATTGTCCAATTTTCTGATGGTGGTCCATATGCCTCCTATTCCACAGCCAATATTTTTCTGCTGGTCCACAATTTTGCACTGTAATTCAAATGGGCTTATATTTAGGAAGGAAAGAAAGAAGGAAGGAAGGAAGGAAGGAAGGGAGGAAAGGAAGGAAAGGAGGGAAATCAATTTGATTCTTTTCATGTCTGTGAATCGAGATCTCCAGCTGTGCCAAACTAATGCAAAGTACATTAGTGCCAACATCAGCAGCTGTGGAAGTGCCAGCTTCTGAGGACTCATTTAGAATTCAGTGAACACAAGCTGCACTGAGCTTAGTGTGTTAATTCTTGTTCATAGTGAGGTTGATAAAAAAGTACAGGCACTCATGGCTGTCATAATGTATTTATTGACCTTATTTCTGCCAGCTTTGTCCTTTAATTTTTCTTCATTAGAAAATTCATTAAAATTGCTGAACCAAGGAAACTAACTGCAGGGAAAAGTTCAGATATAGCACACTAACAAAAAATGACATTCTTCTGGTTACGAGTATGACTGATGAAAATGTCCACCAAACAAACCTTTGAAATTCTGACAAAAAAATTAGGAAAACAACCTAGCTGTGACCCATGTCAGATCATGATGGTGTGTCTAAATCTGCGAGGTGTTGAGTAGCTTCTGTTTAAACTGGGCCAAGCCCTGACTTCCTCCTCCAGCAAATTTTATTGTATTTAATCATATGGCTATTTCAAACCTTGTCGCCATGGAAAATGGTCATCTCCACGGAAAAATAAGCCCATTTTTTAAAATCAGATGTATCAAGAATATTGGGCTGGGTCTCCCAGGTGACTGAAGACAGTCCCTGTGTTGCTGTCATATATAAGCTATATCTTTTTCTTAAAAGATACTATTCCGTTATTCTGCTGGTTGATATCTATTTCGCCTACTATTGTGAATAAAAGCCAATTCTAGCTTCTAATAAAGGAGACTTGGAATTTCCCTCCTCTTCATACTTATTTTTCTCTATTTTTTCCAGACTGAATTAATTTTTAAAATTACTAGTATAGTATCTGTATTTGAGATAAGGTTTCACTAGAGCTTTCTATAGTGTCTTTAATGTCTTCCCTTTACTGACAAATCCTCCCCTTGCATATTCTAAGATTTCATTAGTATTTGTTGTGGCTGTATCAGCTTAGCAACTTAGAGTGAAGGATTTCTTCTTGTTAACTTTTAAAGAACTGTCAAATATCCCTCAAATTACTCAGAAGTAGCTCTCTGAGAGCTCTCTAGTCCACCTAATCCACTGCTCCTAACCTAATGTCTCCTTGTTTACACAATTTAATCTACTTTGGTCTATTTACATGATCCTAGCTAGCTTGATACTAATATGACCTATCCTTTCCAGCTCCTATTATCTTTATGGCACCAATATTAAGATCTCAAAACCTCTTGCCAACACAGACTAAATGCCTCAAGGAGAAGATCCAGAAATGAGACAGCTGCTGAGGAATACAAGTCTGTGTTCTCACTTTCTCTCCTTGCAATCGATACCACTGTCAAATTTCCCATCCACTGATATAGGTGCAAAATTAAAGCTTTATTGTTTCTTCTTTCAGAAATCCCAGGCAAGGAAAACAGATCTTGCCACAAGCAAAGGAATCTAGTTATGCTTTTCTTCTCCTTGAAAGACTATGAAAACTAAAGTGAGGGATATTTAATATTATCTTTTATCAGGTCTTATCTCCTTTTCAAAATTGATTTGGAAAACCTGCCAGTAAGAGAAAACAGCAAAAGCCAAAAGGGAAATAGGCAAGGATTGCTTTACAGATCAGCTGCTATATTTCTGTGACTTCAGAAGCAGAAGTCTTAAGGCTTCAGTACTTTTGACTAGTTGGAAAAATGATAGAATTCATACTTCTAAAAAGCACATGAAACACACATGAATGTTCACAGAGAGTAAGATGTAAGGATATTGTATCGATTAAACATGCTCTACAGAATTTTGGATCCCTGACATTAGAAGAGCTGGAAAACAGCTTGACAGACAAGAAGAGGCTGAGGAAGTTAAAGTTTTTGGCAATATTCTTATATAAAGCGTAACAAAACTGAAAAAAAAGATTTTTTTGCTATACATATACTCTTATCTTTGGAAACACCGAAAAGGAAAAGTGAAATAATCCCAGGCTGACCATAAGAAAGTCGGGTGATGCCTGCCAGTGAAGTTCCGGGATGCATCAGCACATCTACCAAGTGAAACGGGCAGCTGGATATTGACAGATAAGCTGGGAATCAACAGCACTGTTGTTCTGGTATAGTGTACCTTGCTGCACACCCTCTCCAACTGGTCCCAGCCTGCTCTGACCTTTTGTACTCAGCACTACCCACTCAGGATTTCCATGGTGTGCATGTAAGAGTGTTACAGGGCAAGGGATAAATTGCTGGAAAGGAGATACTATGGGAGTATTTTGTTTGCATGGAATCCAGTGTGTGAAGTTTAGATGTGCGTGCAGGTATTTGTACCATGATAGAAATGGTAGGGAAATGCATACAGCTCTTGCCACTACATTCAAGAGGAAGCAACTCTGAATGGAATGAAAGGGAGGATGACCAGAAGGGTAGAGGAGCCAGGTAGAGAAGCCAGCTTTGTGAGAAGCCAAGCATAGGAGATGTCTGTAACACTGTGGGGAGACCTGAATCAGCCCTCAAAATGATCTACGAGAACAAGATTAGTCTGGAACCAGCCCAGGTCCAAGGTGCTGGAAACAGCTACTGTGTACCCTTAGAGTATTATGTGCTATGTTGAAGTATAAAGTTGACGTTGAATGACAAGGAGTTTATAGTGCTCATCTTTCTCTTTTGCTTTCCCTTCACCTTTGTTTGTCAACTCTACTCCTCCTGGAGCCCAGTCTAAGGTGTCTTTATAGTCAGCAGGAGTTGCTAGGGTTTGAAAGACAAGAGTCCCAGGCCATTCATTTCATATTTGCTATTTGCTAGTCAGAGCTCTGGGTGTTTTCCCCAGCACTACAAGAAATCTGGAGCAAAGACCTCATTCCACAGAGATTTCCACCTCGCAGAGTTCTCAGGGATTTCACTTTAAACAAGTTGTTCTGGTATATCTGAGGGATTTGCACAGAGCTTAAACTCCATACACAGCTGAAAGGCATTTGTGATTAAAAGGCAACATTTAAAATGAAGTGGAAATAGATCCACCCACACCAGGAAAAAGAGTATTATAAACCTTTGAGGGCTGCTCATAAAATCACTAAACAGCAAACACACCATCAAAAAAACCCATCTAAAAATGCTGAAGAAAATGGAATACAGTTTGTCTGTATTACTCTGCATTAAACTGTTACTTCATCTATTTACCCTTTGTGTGCTGATGTTTCCTCACTCTATACTTACTAGTCCCTACGCATCTGTACGGCTGCATTCCTGTATGGATGTCAGCAGGGCTATACTGTCAGAACCCTGCTGAGCCTCCTCCTGTCTGCCACAGTGAGAGCTTTATACCAGCGGCTGAGTCTTAGCCCGAGGACACCTGCTGGGAGAACAAGCAGGTGTGGCACAAAGTGCATCACATCACTTGAACTGAACCTGCAGACTCCCTGTGGCAGGCAAGATGACCCCTTCTGGCTCTAGGGCAAAAAACCCTCCACCTCTCCCCATCTCATTCCCCATGAAAGCGGCAGAATGAAGAACAAACAGTAAATTATTTGGACCATTCCAGAGACTACTTTAATCCTTATCAGGATCTGGGCCAGTCTACATCTGATCCTGTCTTCAAGAAGCTGTCTAAAGCTTCTCCATATCCTTGTTCACATCCACAAAGGCTGCTCCTTTAACAGGAAGAATAAGCTTCTGGACACTCAGTCACTGCTTCAGCAGTAGTTAACAAGGTGTTTGCAAAGGACAGTCCGCATGGGTATAGCCCCAAGAAATGAATTGTTGCTACTGTTATCTAGAGGCTTCCCGGTGCAGCGCACCTGCTACTGCTTCCATGTACTTGCTGCAGACAGAGCTAGCCTGCAGCCAAGATTAAGCCTGATGTCTGCCATCTGAACCATGCTGTCCCCCAATTACTGAGGGACATCAGAGAGGCCTCACCTACAGAATCTGGTACATTCTAAAAATCATCAGGAGTGGGACACTGGCTTGTGTCCCAAACATTCTGTGTGACAGAATGCCATGTGGTTCCGCAAATACATGTACAACAGGATTGCCTTCCCAGCACTCTCCCACTGTATCAGTGGGGATGTCTATAAATACCGCTGTTCCCATCTATATACTGGTGAGCAGAAAAGAAGACTTCCTGAGAAGACGAATGAATTTCTGTCCCTATCTGCATGAAGTTCAGATAAGTGCATAGCTTCTGATCATGGCCTGGAAGCAGCTAGAGAAATGAATAACCTCAGAGATGCTACTCATGATGCAGAGTATATTAAAGAGCAAACAATGAAAAATTGATAAAAGCTACCGGCTAAGCAATTTTCTGAGACAGAAGTTAAATTACGAAAGATAAAATTGGTGGCTGAGGTGAGACATGCATTTTATTGATTGCAAATTTACCACTATTGTCACAGTCTCCCTATTTTCCTTCTGACACTCATAACAACAGACAATCTAGATTAACCAGTTAGAAACAAGTCTACAACATTAAGACAAAAGAAATGGAAAATCAGGAATTTAGCAAAAGTCCTTGTTTAAAAGAATATGCAAAACCCCGTGGCTGCTTGTAACAGAAGTTACCTTCCCGTTAGTTAGTGGAAAAGAACCCCCTGGAAGATGCACTGAAAGAGTAGCAAGAGGAGAATGAGGAGTGGACAAGGCCAGGAAATCTAAGATGTCAGCAGTCTTCAAGACACTGAGAGATACAAAAAGGGTATGGGAAGATAACCAGTTGTGAAGCTTGGCTAGGAAGAAGGTGTCAGAGCATGTGCATGGTATCAGTTTTGGCACAGGGGAAGGCAGCTGGTAAGGTTATGGGCTCTAGAGGAAGGAAACACCACAGCTAGCAAGGCAGCAAGTGCAAATGAGTCCTAGAGGTGCTTGAAGAGAAGATCCAGGTCTTTTTAAGAGGTGAAGCTGTGGTATGCTAGATATAGAGTGACAATTGCTGAATAAAAGAAGGGGGATGGCTACAAAGAGAATACTGAAAACAACAACAAAAACAAGTCAGGAGGTAAAATGGGTCACCAGGGATAGGAAGTGTGAGAAGGTGCATTTTTAAATCTGTGACCAAGCTGGAGTGAACTGAAGACAACAAAGATAGATGCCATTACTAGTTGGGCAGAGGAAAAAAATTCACTTGACAGAAATTGGCATGGTCTTCTTATTAGGCGTACTTCTGAAATTACCTACTTAATTGTGAAAATATGCTTTAGAGTTTCATTTTAATTTAGAATGCTGTTGGTGCTATGAATAATTTGCTGCTCTCCTCAAAATGGAAAGAGACTTGCTCTGATGACCCTTTTCTGTTCCAGCACTAATAAGTGGAGTCAGGCTGCCATGGAGTCAGGCTGGTTTTGCCATGACTAGGAATGTCAAAAGTAAAACATCCATATACATCCACTTAGCAAATATTTTCATTTGCTGTTCTCTCTTTTTAAACTCTTCTTTTAAGGTTGTACTTGCAAATGGATCACATAGTATTGTTAGGTGGCTCTTACCACAGTCATCTTATGTTAATGAGATTTTCGTAGCTTGTCAAGTCTTGGTTATTATGCTGGAAATAAATTATAACTGTGTTTTTTGACACTTTCTGCTTAGGTTTTGTCTGTGTGGAAGGTGGGCCTTTCAGTGAGACAGAAGATACTTCACAGCTCAGGGAACCTGGTTTGAAACACAACCCCATAGCAGTTAGAAAGAGAAATGCTGCAGTGAATTTACTATGCTGCCAAGTTCTTATTAAAAAAATAGCCTCTGTTAATTAAAAAAAAAACATAGTTCAGTAAACAGAGCAACCGATCTTTGTGAGCAGTCATGACAGTCTTGCTAATGACTATAGATTTCTCTCAGAGTAGGAAAGTCATCAATGAGAAAGGGAAAGTCCGAGTTATATTGAGCTCTGTTCCTTAGAGGTCATTTCTCACAATTACATAGTAGAAACCTTTCAAAGCTCCCTTCCTTTCCCCACTATAAATCCAAGCTGGTTAGTTATAATGTATGATTAGGCTGGATATCTTTTTAAAGGGAATGGTCTTTTAAAGCAGGATCCATAGAGAAGAAGTTGAAAATATTCTGGTCTTTTGATTTTGGCGTGCTTCCTCACTCCGACTGGGGTAGATACCATCTTCTGATGTCGTTACAGAGTGCTTGAAGCAGGATTTCTACCAAGGCTCATAAAAAAATAGCATGAATGGTACCAGATACTATTTACAAAACTTGTGAGCATACCAGACACATACTGCACTTTCTTATGCTTTTGTTCTCATAGAAATGTTTGGAAGGGACTTCTGGAGGTCATGAAATCCAACCTCCTAATTGAAGCAGGACTAGTCCTACATCTAGATAAGGTCAAGTGTGGCTTCTTTTAGTCGTGTCTGAAAACCTCTAGAGTCAGATTTTTAGAGCCACATTGGCAGCTTTTTCCAGTGCTGCAATGAAGATTTTCCTAATATCCAATCTGCATCTCTCAAATTGCAGCCTATGGGCTCTACCGATTGTTCTGGTGTTTGCCAATACCAAGATCCATTTTCTGGTCAATTTGGATCCATTTTCTTCGTAATGTTCCCCCAAGCAACTAGGGATGCCACTCCACTTCCTCTTCTACATTGGTCTCCTTGTCTCCAAACGAAAATAGCCCACCTGACTCAACCCCTCCTCTCTGGTCAGGTGCTCTAGGGCCTCTCACAGCTCTCTGCTGACACTATCCAATTTCTCAACAACCTTCTTGGATCCACTATTTGTTATGGATTCAAGGTGATCTCTCCAAGACTTGAGTGCCCTATAGTTATCTGGAAAGTTCTTCTAGCCTTTTTAAAAAAAACAGGAATAGAAGTAAACTCTTCTCTATCAAAAATCATTGTGAAAATACCCCAGCAGCTACTAGAATGCAATAATATATCCTTATAAATACATGCATCTGATTATATTACTTAGATGAGTGATGCTCAGCACTATAACACAGTCATTTAGTAAAATGCACTTTTTTTTCCCCTTGGAGTCCAGACATTTAAGCACTTGACAGGAGACAGAAATATTATCAGATCTGAAGTATTATCAAATATGTGTGAGAGAGTTGCTAATGTAGCTGTCTGCATTTCTTTTCAAGACCTCACTTGGTCTTACCTCAGATATTTCTTTGTCTGCTGGCGATGCTGAAAGTCACATCATTTGTGATGAAAGTTTTCCTATATTAGGAAGAGTTTTCTTTTTTCTGGTAAAGACAACAGACATGACCTAATTTTTGACAAGGCTAATGAAACTAATTTCATTGCTGTTACAGAGTTAGAGAGCTTTCTGTGAGCATTTGAATTGCTGATTAACAGTTGCCCTCAGATCTTTGTCTAGTTTGGGGGGGATATATGTTGGGTTTTCTGGATGGTATGGTAGGCAGGATTAGGGGCACGGAGAAGATTATGCAAAAAATAAATCACAATGAAAGAAGAAAAAAATAATTTCATGTTCTTTCTGAACACTAGGAGAGAGCATTTCCTTGAGAAAGAATAGGTGAAAGAAAGTAATCTCGTTTAGGGAACACAGGACAATGCAGTACCTCCAACAGGATTTTCACAGTACCAGTGGCATTCTCTGCAGCTTAGAAAAGGAGTAAAAAAAGCTATTCCCTTGTCTCAGTCCTTGCTGGTGTCTCTTCAATGCTGCATAGTTTGCAGTAAGTAGATCAACCAAAACTTGTAAATTAAAGAAAGATAAGGACATTGCTGATGAAATGTTTCAACTGGGCAGTGTACAACATAAAGTGTTCATCTTTCATACTTTAGGACATAACAGAGTTCTGATATTTCTATTTTTTGAAGGGTTAAAGAAAAGAGTGAGAGCCCCAGTTCCTCCCTTCTACCACTCAGTATATTGCAGGTTCAATTTCTGTCACAAAACATACATACTACTTTCTTATATATAAACACAAGACTTGAAAAGTAGTAATACAAAAACAAACCCTGCAGTACCTTGAATGCTTGCATAACTCTAACAAATTCAGAGCTATAGATGGGCAGGGAAGGGAACACAGGGGAGTAGGCTATGAGGTATCAGTGAGAAGAATCTTCCAGGTACATAGATTTCTGTTTGTATTAGCTCTACCTGCACAATCCCTGTTGCTGGATCACCATTCTGTTGTTTCTACTGTGTTTTTAGATCTGTGGAAACATGGCACACATTTTCCAAGAAACACAGTGACTTGTATTTCTGATTAAATTTTCTGGAGAAGTACCTATGAAGATAGAGGCTGCAGTTTTCATAAATCACCAGAAAGATCTTAATATTCCAGATGTCTTCATACATAATCTGTTTAGTAAACTACACAATACTTTAAAAATGCAGGAACTGATCTAGCCGGAGAACTGATGAATAGTGAATTATTGCTAAGTAACACAGAAAAGAATAACATTATAATTTCTTTTAGGCCCTTCCTGCCCTGAAATGTGCATGTTCTTTCTTTTGTTCTGTGCACTGAGGCATAGAGATTACAATAACTGTTTGCTAATCTTTTCAGAAAACAATCTTCACTACAACATGAAAGAACCAGAAGTTATTTAAATATGCAATTGAAAAGAAAGAATTCTGAATAGAAGATCTATTTTGGATGTTAAAAAAAATGATTTGAAGTAAAAATTTCTCAGAATGTATCACCATTCAAGATTAGAAATGTACACTGTGTGCCTACAGAAGCAGAGATGTTTAAGTATTTTGTCTTTCACCTCCTATACTCATTCCTATTAAGGTCCTTTGGTCAAGAGTAAGAACAAATATCTGGTGATGCATTTCTCTGTGCTACATCCTCCGCAATACTCACCTGGTACAGGTTCAGCTATGCTTTAAGGACCCATGTCCCTTCCTCAGATGGAGCCTAGCTGTGTAACCTTGGCTTGGACTTCTAAGGAAATTGTTGAAACATGAGGAAGCTGTGTGACTCTGCAGAGTTGAAGAAAGGTAAAATTTCAAACAAATAGGGTTAGTAAGAAGATAGCTCAAGAATTGAAGAGAAAAAGCACTAGAATGGAGAGGTATGAAATGCTAAAGGAGAGAAAAAAGAGTTGGTGGAAGACAGCCACTCAGCAATGTCAAAGGTTTGTTTCCAGGAGAAGTGGAGCCTGACTGTTCTCCTGCCTGAGCAGCAGAAAGCCCCTGAGAGTCCTATTGGAGGTGGTGAATATAATGCTTAGCCTAGTAGCTCATTATGTCTCAGCTGTCTTTTGTTCACTTTTGGTAATAAATAATTACTGTGTGCATTTAAGATGTACATGTCCTACCTACAGAATCTTTTTGTGTGAGCTAAAGGTGTTTGAATAAAGTGCCCCAAGGAAAGAGGTCTATAAGGACATGAAAACTTTCAGCATTCACTACAGTCCTACTCTTTGTCTGTCCTGTCCAGCTTCTCTGAAAATGGAGCAGGGGAGCATGGTAGCCTTCGTATCAACGCAAAGTCATTATGCAGCCGAAACAAGCACCTGGACCTGGAAATGGTATTCCCAATCCTTCAGGTTAAACATAGCCTCAATTGCTTGCTGGTGAAACTGTGTTTCACTCTTAAAAATTACTCCTTTGCGCTGATTAGAATGGTTACGGTCTCAGATGCAGTAAAGTTATGAGATACTTAACTTCAATAGGATGTTTTATAATAATCTATTATTTTAATATCACAATCTATAATGATAATGTGTTCTTTCAATATTTTATCTTGACAGATACATTTCTCTCTCCTTGTGCTTTCTCTGCCATTAACTGTGAATGGACTATTAAAACTTTTGGAATACGTTCCATTAGTGCACATTCATTATTTAACAGACGAGATTCATTGCCTTCTCTTCAAATAGCAATGAGAAAAAAATAAAAGTTAACCAGAATTAGACAAGCTTAAAGTTTTAAAGTTCAGGTCCTAACTGCCTTTTCGAAAGCCTAAGAAGCTGGCCTTGCTCACTTGGTTTTGGAGTTAAACAAAACAAAATTCACCTGAACATAATCCATGCTACAGGTAAACATTTTAATGGAAAAAAACTCTGAGCCTTCCCATGGTGCCGCTAAAGGTCCCTTCAAAAAAGGATGAGGAAAGATATGAAAGCCGATTATTAGATATCTAATATTTGTTTAAACACACACAAAAACCCACTTTATTCTCTCTAGTATCCTGGCTTGAATTTCTGCCCATGAAATACGTGACAACACACTTAGTATTCTAGGAACAGTCAGGGTCCAGAGGAGCACTGTGCAAAGCGTACACAGTGAACTTTGAGGAATTAGCCCTTAGTGACAGAAGAAAATTTACTAGCAGTCTTCAGCACTATTCCTACTCTACTTCTTTATAAAATGCCCTTCTGGGAGCCATACTAACTTAGATATTTAAAACCCTTGGGAAACATAAAATGTGAAATACTGGCACATAGGGAAAACTGGTGACTGTTAAACACACATCCAAAAGCAATGATATGAGAGCATGAACTATTCTGAAAATGTTTATGTATGTATGTCATGACCGGTATTACTCATGATTTCTACCATTAATTTTTCTTATTATGCTTAGTCTGTTTCACGTACCATAGACAACTGTCATGAAGAATGCAGTTAGTGTTCTAAATGATGTTATTTTCAAAGTTGCCTGTAGTAGAAATTTTATTATCTATTAATACAGGGGACTGTCGGTCTTTTTACATAAGATCTGAAACTTAATTCCTCTATTGCTTAGGCTGGAAGTTGTCAGCTGTTCTGTAAAACATACTGTCAGGTTCTGTTCTCAGTAATGACAGGCTCAGTCCATTTAGTACTTGGAAAATTAAATTGTGACCTATAGAGCTTATGAAAGAGTTCCATCCCTGATAGAGTTATAATGGTTTTGAAGCTACTTGCTCACTTAGGTAACTCCCTTATTCTGAGTATCGTTACCATCTAGTGGCTCTAGAGAAATCATGGAAGGTATCGACTCGTGACCTGTATGGCTGTAGCTAATGCTATTAGTGCTCTAGATAAAATGATTCAAAGAGCTACAACCTGTTCTGCTAGCAGCTGTTTCAGTGAAAGAGATGTGATGACTCCAGTGATCCTCATGCTTCATTTCAAACTGCAGCAAGAGAGTGTGAGTTTGCAAGAATAAATGAAATAGCTATAGAGGAAGGTTTGCTCTGGCTTGAATTTTGATAAACACCTCAGAAAAGTAATACAAAAAAGCTATTTGTCTTTCAAGCTGAAACACAGTGAATCCAGAGATTCAGGATTTGGGAGATATTTGTTGTGCTGTTTGGTAAAAACCTGCAAACTGTGGAAAAAGTTAAGGCTCCTAGAGAAGTTTGTCTTAGTTACAGAGTCATTACGCTTGATTATGGCAACTTAACAAGTTTATCATGACCAAACAGACACTATCTAGCAATTTATCTTTAAAAAACTCTTAATTCTGGTGGTCTTTACACTTAATTGTGGAAGTCTATGTACCCTTGAAAAATGGTTACTGAATCTCATCTTACATGAATAAAGTAAAGCTCTGGTAACTGATGGAGAGTCAGCCCCTAAATAAAAGGAAAACAGATATAGCCTTACACATCATCGCTGTCAAAACCCTATCATATCCAATAGATCAGGTAACAGATAATATCCCTGCTTAGTGCTAAATAAAGCATAGTGTGATATACTGCCCACTGAAGTAATGTGAAAGACTTTATTGACATTCACAGCCTCTAGGTCAGAATCTTATTTAACAATCTAATAGTTATCTAAATAGTTTAATGATAAATATACTTAAATCCTGACTAGAAAATACTACTAAAAGAAAGAGGCTGCAAGCTTAAATTAGACACATAAACCCTCTCCTATATTTGAAAATTGACCGGTTTTTAAATTAGTGTTCTATTTTACTGAAATTAAATTCCTTTTTAATAGGAAATATTTGGGTATCGAGCCAGGACAAATTGAACAGCTATTCCTTTTGCATTTCTGGATATCTACCTGAAAGCTATTACTGTGGGTTTGTACAACTGGGACAAAAAACACCCCAAACAAATAAGGCATAAAATGAATGATTAATACAGTCAAAGGAACACTAACAAGCAAAAATATTAAAAAGATGGTTATTCTTTTCTAATGAATAGCTACTAAAGATATTGTCCAGGGAAAGTCACCCCAAAGAATTAATCCCTCAAGCATGTTGTTTTATACTTCCACTTCATTTACTTTGCAAATGTTTTGTTAATTATGTGTCCCCCTAACTACAATTTAGTTGGCTAAATAACCGTTTATATAACTTCTACATTAAGAATAATAAAGAAGTTCTGTTGATACAGCCTAACTTTGCAGTCTTCTTATCAAAATACCCCTGTGGCAAATCAGCCTTGAGATTTAGCTCTCATACACTCCAGTCAAGCGAGCAATTTTATCTATTCACATCCCCTCCTCAGGAAGCTCTATTAGTCTGCCTTGATCATCCTATCTGTAATATGCATACCCAGTAGACCCAAGTAACTAGATCTCACACCCTTAGCATAGCCAACCACATATTCTTTCAGATTTGTTGATAAAATTTTGTGTCACTTCTCAAAAGCTGAATTAAATCAGGTGTCTCTAAGACTTCCACATATAATGTATCTGAGCTATTTCCTACCTTTGAAGGACAAACAATAACCCTGAGCTAATTACTCTCTGTTATAACACCTCTGAATCACAGCTAATGATAAATGAATTGATGGAAAAATACAGGACTTCAGGGACAGGACATAACTTCCCAAATAGGCATCCAATGTGACTTTAAATGCCTAGCCTATCCTACCTGGCATATGGCTGCCATTGCAGAATGGCATAGGTCTTCCATATGTTGTATGTCAGACCTGCCAGCTCCATGCAGATGTCTTAGACACCCAGGGAATCTATGTCACGGAGTACCTCAGTTTAGCCAGTCATTTAACTTTGATACCAGAAAAATCACAAACGTAGACAAAGCACCTTTCTAATTTAATGCTTACAGGTATTACTGTTTCTGGCCATCAACTAGGTTTTAATACTATATCCTCAGAATTTCTTATACATTTTCAGAGTGCTGTGTGAGGTGTTGGTTGTGAAATTTATCAGAACTAATGCTATTGTGTTTTTAATCCCACATATAGTGTTTAGAAACTGTATGGGCTGATATTTCACGGTACAATAACTCAAAAAAATCCAGCATGTTTTATGGTGTAGCTGCCATTACTCTGGCAGAGCAATGACCGGAAAATAAAAGAAAAAACTATTTCACATTTTAAAGATGCAGAGCTGGTTTCTAGGAAGATATATCTGAAATCCATCCAATCCCTAAGGTATGATTGCAGGCTAGAAACCAGGATGGGAATGATGAATATATGTATAGATATATAGGATTCATTTCTCCATTTCCTATTATCTTCAGTGGGACTTATGCTTGAATAAAGAGTAATCATGTATAGACAGTATTAATCTCACTGAAATAAATCATTGTGTATGCAAACAAAACCATAGCACAAGTGAACTGGGACATCAGGCAGTGGCTCCATATGAAGCATGACTAAACAGGCATGGTCTCATTTGTGTGAGAGAGAAGGGTGAAAAAGCTGAATGTGCTAAGAGGTCATTCCAAACCTGAGGGAAATCCAATGGAACTTGCAAGAAACTTGACAGGGCAACAGTGATCTTCGCAGAGTCACAACACCATTTGCTACCAGATCTGTGTGGCAAGGACACTATGCATACAAGACTTGAAGGGACTGCTTGGGTACCCCTCCTTGTTGCTGCTGCTGCCCCTGGCAGCTCATACAAGATTGTACCACAGCACAAAGATCTCATAGCCAACTATACAACAATACAACTATATCAAAATTACTTTGGTATTGCTATTTCTCTACATGCTAGTGTGGGTTGCTGTGTGGAGTGCATACATTTGCTCAGAGAACTCGAATTCTCGTTCAGTGGGATGAGATAATGTGGATAAACAGAATGGGTTTGCAGATACTGTCTTATGATTGCATACAATCCCGTTACAGTCCAGCCAGAAAGGAGATTTTCTTCTTCCTTACCCTTATCACCTCTGTAAGTCTCCCAAAACACACGTTTACATTTCCTTTCTTACATCACATCTGGTTGTTTTTTTCTTCATTTTGTGTAATCTGTTTTTATTTTTAATAGGAGCAAGAACATAATTTAGTTCACGTGAGCAGCTTATTTCCACTTAAGCAAACAAATGATGTCCAAGCACTGCATGAGAATCCTCTGATTAAGACTCATACAGTTAACATCAATTACATACTGTAGGTTATTAACAATAAGCTTTCAGGATTTAGAATAAAGTGACACTGAAACAACCTGATTGTTCTTACCAGAAAGCCATGCTGTCAGGCTCAGCGTCTACTCAGACAAGGAAGAATATAGTGTGCTTGGTTCATGCTTTGTACTTACCAGAGCAGAAGGACCTAGGCTCAGGTGAAAATTATGTGAAAGTTAACGACATCAAACTACACCATTGCTTGTTTTCCTTTGTAGCAGCTGCCTCATCCTTTTAAGAATTTAAAGCACAGTCCAAACTTGCTTACATTTTTATAAGTCTATACCGTGTCTTAGATCTCTCATACAAATTCATGTACACTTGTGAATCAGGTTACTCTGTTCTCAATGAAATAAGTTCTGGCGAATTCAGTCGGATCTCTTGGTACAAGTTTCGACTCTGTGACTTGCCTGTTCCCAGACATAGGCAGAAATTGACCTTTCAATTACCTCTGTGAGCTTCTGTTTTATGTATCTACAATAGGAGCCAGTTTTGGCAAATCCATTACATTTTGACATTACATGATTGCTTACAACAAACAAGTTTATGAAATGGTGGGAGTAGTGAAATAAAAGTCTCATTCAAGCCTTGCTAAAAATCAGCTAAAATTCAGTTTTCACTCCTTTCTTTGAAACTTTCTCTTTTTTTTGTTATTTGTAAAAAAGGATACTTAATATCATTTTTGCAAGTAAAAGTTTCATTCATCAATGAAAGGAAGGGACACATTTGCCAGAAATATTTCCATTATTTCCTACTATAACTGGAAGATCGTATTTTGTTTAACACCTGCTACAGATTGTTGTCAGTAACGTGTAAGTAGGGTTTTCTTTTGTTTAATTTAGTAGTATGTAATAAGACTTTAAGGCATACAGCTTCTTTCCTCTTATTCTCCATGGTGACTTTAACCTAAAACTATTTAGCCAGCAGACATACAAGCAGCTCTCTCTGCTTTAACATTATCTATTAGAACACCAAAATTTTTTATGAAACAATTACAGGAAAAGCTGGTTTATGCCCTAAATTTTGCCAAGTAGCAAGGGTCTGTTCCTTGTGTGTTCAGTGTACTACTGACTGCCCCCAGGGTCACCCGTGAGATAACTTTTAGTCTACCCCAACAGAAAACTAACAAAACTATTAACAAGGAAGAGACTGCTCCCTTACTACTCCTGGAACAGCCTTCAGAGAGGGTGATGTGAGCTGAAAGCTCTTTTTCTGCTGGAGACAGAAGAGTCCTTGCTTTGACTTCAGTGTCAATCAAGAAAGAAGGGGCACTAACCAATTCTGATCAAGCCTCGAGTTCTTTACAGGCTCTGAATAATTCACAGGAAAAAGCATTTGATGCTGCAAGCTTGCTGAGAAAGTTTAATCATGAGCTATTCACAGCAGTTTCAGGAACATACTACTCCCAGCTACCTGTAATTCCTCTACTTCCTACATCTAAAACCACATCCAGGTCTACTGCAAGTGAGTTTCTTTTTCATCTGCATCCTAGCAGGCTCTGCTAGATCCCCCTCCCACAGCACCCTGGTACCCTAGCCTGCTGAGTGCTGACTGCTGTGGCTGCCATAGCAAGCCGAGAGACACAGCATCCAGCTACTTGGGCTTGATGGCTCTACACAAGGCAGCATATTTTCAGCAGAGTCATGAACCTCAAGAACGAGAAGAGGCAGCACACAGGTGCTCCCTTCACAACACTGTGAAGCCAGCCCTTAAGACCACCAGTGTTTCTCAGTCTGTCTTATAGCTTTTTAAGTAACCTCTTGCTCAAACATGCCGTGAAGAAAGGGGTCCAGCATCACAGAGATCCTTAATTCATTGAGAAAAGGGGGTTTGGTTCTATGTTGAAGCAGGACTGCTCCCTCCTGCCTGCATGTCCACTCACAGTGCTAACACAGCAGGGGCTCCTTGCCCACACATCACTCCAACACAGCTGCTACACTTACCTACTTCTTGCTAAAAGCTCCCTTAGTCATGTCAGCGTGTTAAATCAGCCTCAACCCCCGGGTTTTTCTTTTCTTTTTTTTTTTTTTTTTTTCACAAGCAAAGCCAGAAGGAAGAGGAAGAATACCACAACTTTCTGCCCTGGAAAAAAGCAAAGCAAAAGTTGTCTGCTTTTCCCCTTATTGTCTATCAGAGTAAGGCTAATTAGGTTGCTGAAAAGATGCTTTCCAGAGCAGCTGCATCTGAAAGCCTGCAGCCCTGGAGATATGGTCAGCCAGGCAGCCATGAAAGTCTTCCTCCGTGGGGGCCTAAAATCTCTGAGTACATTTGCATATCTCCCTTCATCACATCAACAGCTCCAGCTGACATCCTCTCCCTCTGGGCAGTTTTGCAGGAGCTGGCAATATTCTCTGTGCCTTCAGCTACAGATACCATTCTCTGCTGTTTGATGTTGGTTGCATAAGAAAAGGTGTCTGGGACTGAATTCCTGGATGTCTCAAGCTGTGAGTATTCTTCATCCATGTGTCCCTAAAACTGGCTATCTGCAAGCCAAACTTGAGACTTGGATTGAGGGCAGAGACAGTGGGGTTGCAGCTACAGCAATGTGGACCTAAGCTTAAACTGCTCCTGGATTTCAGCAGATAAATACTTGTAGCTCTGCACTGAACCACTCTGGCTGGAAGTTTGAGGTGACTGACTCAGGTTTTCCATGCTGTATTTACTGTAAAGATACTTATGCTATTTTACTCTGACTTGGTGGTGGTGGGAAAACCTGTGGTACAAAATCTGTATCTGATGGGAATATACCTGCTCCTTTGTAAAAGCGAACAGTGCTAAAAGTTCATGCCCTTTGGTCTGGAAACTCTTGTGTTATCAGCTACAAGAGAAAGCACTCCATGCATGCAGTAGACATCTGAGGACATGAGGGTGGCTGTGCCTGTATCCAGAACCCAGGTCCAGACATGGTGGCTGAAGCAGTGGTTCTGGAGGTCTGCTGGGGCAGGCTTGGGAAAATATCCCAAGCCCAGAGAAAGCTACTGCTCACATTCCTTCACCCTCCACAAGAGCCGGCAAAATAAGAGAACTTCTCTTGTGTTTAAATGCCCTGTAGTTTTTGACAGACCTGCTGCTTATAATAGATAATACAATGCATACAATAACACTCTATTTGCAGCTCCCATCTGTTTTATTATCCCCACAAGAGAGAGGATAAAATCCAGACAGGGGAAGGTAAGGTTACTCAGCCTGTGGCCAGCTAGCTGATCAGCAGCCTCAGCAGAGATAGAACATGTGTCTGCTGATTCACAAGCTTTATCCTCTGTCAGCGATCATGATGCCCTCCAAGCTAACTGGCCCTATTAAAATTAGAGGTGTGTAACAGGAGTAAATGATAACTTATCTACATAATATAATATAACACTGCTGAAAAACAGTGTGTTTGGAAGCCTTTATTCTCAGGTGAGGACCATTAGTGAAGTCCTACTTACTGCAGGGAGAGTCTGTTGAAAGAAATCATCCAAGGATCCAGTCCCTACTCATTAATTTTCCCTTTTAATTTTATCTGTAGACTGCATTAATTTTTAATTGCTAACATAATTTCCTTGGTTGTTTTTGAGATGATTAATTAGATGTGACCAATCCTTACTTGTTGCAAGGGCTAATCTTCCTTGGTTTGGCCCTTAATAAAATTATTCAATAATGTAATTGCTCATGGAGCCACCATCTATTATGTATTTCCTGTTTTAAAAAAAGATCTTCTTTGACTTAGTATACAGGAAAGAGCCAGGTTACAACTTACAAGAGGAGTCTTTCAAATTAAAATTACATTTACCTCTTCAAGCTAACACAGTCTGAATTCTGAGCTAAATCAGAACCTTTTAAAGGTAGCTCATATATTAAGTCAAGTCCTGCCCTTCTCCACCAGTGACCTACAAACGCACAAACAGGATATCTGTACCTCCTCCAGTCATCATGCACTCCGTAATTTTGCTGGGGTTAGGGCTAGACTTTACTGTCTTTCCCCCTGTCCTGTAAGTTACTGGTGTCCATTACCATGGTTAACTTCACACATCAGCATACTCATCTGTATTCCTTCTTCTGGTGCCAGCATCATGAGTATCAGAGAGCTGCTCTAGCCAGGCAGAACCCAAATAATCTGTTGAGTAAATACTTGTGATGTGTTTGAGAAACAGCAGCAAGGTAAAATTCAACTTGGGGTTCTGGAGCTTCCTGCAATAATGATACTGGTTTGTCTTGGCAAGTGGATTTGCAGTGGAGACCAAGTGGAGATTTAGCCATTGTTAATATGTGGTGAATAAGAAATGCTAAACCTGGCTTGTGAAATGAAATGTAGCTGCCACTATACACAAACAAGTATCTGCAATTCCAAGGGACCTGGTACAAAACATGCTGAAAAACATGATACCTTGGCTGCATTGGTGGTATTAACTAAAATACTTGAATGAAACTTGCCTACTTGTCTACAGCCTGTGCAATTTCATCTCTTGAGTACAGTACGGGAGTACTCTTAAAGGCGTAACCTACTCCAAGTGGATGAAGAAAACTTTTGGCAATGTCTTGGTGATGTAAATCCCAGAGTTGCAAAAGCATTTTTCCACTATTGAAACTCTTAGGATATTGCCCTTTACTTGATCTTATTTCATACACTCTGGGAGAAGAAAAAAAATCTATAGAAAATGTATTTCAGTTATGGGGTAAGAGGGAGAATGGGCTGATACATGCTGGTCTGTGTGAACTTTTCTTGCATAGTCTTCAATGGAACTTCTGTCACGAGTTCTATTTTTTGGACTGGTTTTCATCCATGCTTGTAATTTTTTTTTGAGAAGTCTGAATTCCACTGACCTATTTTAAAAGATTTTTCTATCTCCCACTACTTACATATTTCAAAGGACCTAAGAGATGTTTCTGACTGATAGAAAAGCATTTTATCTGGGAGTGATGACTGTTCCATCTGACTAGTTTGGATGTGAAAAACGTGACATTAAGAGTTGCTATAGTTCCTATTTGATATTTGAAGCAGCTGTAGATTGACAAAAATCATAGACATTTGCACAATTTTATGTAAATTTATGCAAAACCATGAAAACAGTAGCCTCACCAGTAAAAAGGACCAGCCATTTATTTTGAAAGCATGGTATGACCTTGCAGAAGTGTTCTATACCATCAGATATGATATACTGTTTCCTTCTATATTTTCAGTTAGTAACCTGGCACGTAGTGCTGCAGGGATTGTTGCTGTAATGCTTTACCAAGGAAGAAAAAGCATAGTAAGAAGCCAGGTACATGTTCTTGATCATTTTCCTGCTTGAGGCTACTAATTTTTGCTATATACACTTCTCATTACTCATTTAATAGCAGTAGAATGAGAAAAAAATTTATTGCATTTTGTGTTCCTTTCAATCACGTTCCTGTTTACTCCTCATTTCCCTGACTAGCCATCCCACTTCTTGCATGAGAAGATGTTCAGATGCTGACAGGAATCAGCAATGCCTTGTGTTGCTAGGGCAGCTCTGACCTGCTCTCTTTTTCTAAAGATAAACCGGTGTTGATATCAAAATCCATTGCCTGTTATTTTTAAATGTTATTCACAATATCTATGTTATGAAAATTTACATTCTGGATATTTTCTTCTGTTGGTTTAATTGCCAAAAAATGACCATTTGCCCTTTGCTTCTGTCATGCTGGCTTAATTAAACTTCTGTTAAAAGATGCACCTGGATTTGAGCAGAAAATCAGCCAATGAACTGGAACAAGCAACTATGATAAGGTAAGTTTTCTGACAACAAAACCTAGACTTTACCAAAAGAAGTTGTTAATCTACATTCAATCACTTAATCAGCATATACTGAAATGCCAAGTACGAAACCATCTTTTTACATTCTGTAACAACTGCACTATATTTCTGTGTATAATTGGATTCATCCTGCTGAGCTGTTACTGTTGGAGGCACTCATGGAAGGTAAAACTTACCTAGTGTTGATCTGTGGAAATAAGCAGTCCCAGTGTTGACAGAGAAAATTATCTTTCACAAAGACAAAGGTGAAGTGAGTTCCCTCAATCTAAATAAATTCATGTGATGCTGTGCAGACCTCCTCCCTTTCCTGTTGCTAAACATGAATAAATATTCCCTTCTAGGATGAACTTGTCACCTGATAATACTTCAAAATGAATGACTTTTGTACCCCAAGTCGCCTACCGTATAAGCCCAGGGGAGCAGATTTTACACGTCATGGTTTTAGTTTGTTGGAAGTACAAATAATTGTAATAATAAATTACACTGACCTTTCAGCTACAAAGACAACAAGAACAACCACAGCAAAGGAAAATAAGAATAGCAGAAAGTAAATATTATTTGTAAATATTGAAAACACTTGGGAATGTTGAAAAATGATAACCCGATGCTGAATGATGTTAAAATCATTCAGACTTGACTTTTTTTCCTTTCATTGCCCTAAAACGTTACTTAGCAAATGAGCTAACAAATGAGATGTGAACCATTGTAAACAATTTCTTACATCTGTTTCTACTTTATTATGCACAAGTACCAAAATCCTTTCCCATAAATTTTGAACCAACATTTTCATTGTTATCCTTTATTCCAGGCTGTGTCCTGATCATGAGATTTCTTGGGGTGTAAGGGCGGGGGATATCATTCCATACTAACTGTCTTCAAGAACTGATAGTTTCTCTTCAGCAGCAGTCACTGTGTTTGTTTTGAAAACAGAAAGACAGATCAGAAGTATGTATTTTAGTGACTCAGGCCAAATGACTTAGACCTATCTCGCTTCCAGTGGTCAGGTTAGCCAGATGTTCTCAGACTAGGCTATGATTCACACAAGACATCAGGGGCAAGGTCTTCTTCATGCAGGCATGGTGTTTTTGCTAGCACTCAGAGTAGAGGACTCATGAGGTGAAAAATCTCATTTCTACAGTTCCCTTTTTGTCTGGTATAAATAGGGAGTTGGTGCAGGTTTCTTAGAAACGAGAAAAATTCTGCAATCACTGTTGTGCTAAGAGAAGGCAATCGCAATCGTTTCTGCTGGAGATGGTTAACTTTCCATTAGTGACTGAACATGCACTGAGTCAGATTAAAAAAAAAAAAAATAGTAGTCTGCAAGGAAGAGATTGAGTCTGTAGACCACAGAGTCATGTTCAAGCCTCTGACTAAATGAAACTCCAATTATTTGCACAAAGTAAACAACTCCACCAAAAACAGCTGAGAGCATTGACTCTCACTGTCCCAAAAGCATAGTTGTAAAGATGTTCTGCTAGCTAACTTAAGCAGTGAGGGCTGAAAGCAGGCCTCCCGTCTCCAAAAAGAGCATCCTAATCTTGACGTGTCCTCTCATGCCACAACTTACAGTCAAGAATCCTCACAAGATGCTTCTCTCTCCTTACGTTACCATACCTGCTTACTCCTGAAGCCCATCTGAACTTCCATGTCTTCCATGACTCTAGTTCTTAGGACTCAAAATCTCCAACATCACGCAGGGAGCTGGGGTACCTTATGCAGAAATTTAGATCTTTCCTCTCCAAGGAAGAATACTTTAATTAGAAAATATTTTATAACTTTACAAAATGGTATGACAACAGACAGTAATACTGAGTACTGATGGTGACTACTGACAAAGAGATACAGGAAGGGAAACACAATCATTCCAGCAAGAACCTATCTGAATACTATCATAAATACATGGGGAAGTACCTTCTGGATAATTTTGCACGTGAAACAAGTATTTCACAATTATTTTGGGTAAAATATAGAAAAAATGTATTCATAACAGCAAAATTTTTACATTTTATTTGCTGTGATTTCAAAAAAATCCAGGTTGTCCACTCACTGTTATCTGAAACCTTGAACTGGAAGCTAAGAATTCACTTACATAGAGGAGGAGTTTTAAAAAATGCATGTGTAAGAAATTGCTAGTTTTTTAACAACCCTTAGCTGGTCTTTACTTTCCTTATGAGGCTTATTTCTTCATGCAGATAAAGCACTAATGCTGCCTGGCTTTGAAAGACTGCAGTTATGGGCATATTCTTAAAGAAAGATGACTTTCTGGAAAGTTATTGTAACAAGAAATTCTCAGTTGTCACTATAATATAAATGCTTTGATTTAAAGAGCAGCAGTTAACAGCAAATCATTGTCTTTTTTTGGCGCTACACTTATAATCTTATATTTGACAGATAAATGTAAAAAATATATATGTTTTACACATGAAAACAGCCCAAGCACTCTGTAACTTTATTCTGTAAACATTTCTGTGGAAATCTGGAAGGATGGAAACTTGAAGAATATCTTCCCCACGAAAACATCACAGTTACAGTCTGACTCTGAAGAAAGAAACAGATCCCTAGAGCAATACTAGAGTTAATATATCTCCAGGAGCACACAGTAGCAAAATGTGAAGCCTGGGATAAGTATTTTGCTATTGCTCATTATCTGACTCACCTAGAAATAGTTTGGTACAAAACCAATTATAATATAAAACATGTTTATATGCAGCTTTGTGTAGAAGTTATTAGGCACCACTAGAAGTGATTCAGAAGAAAGTTCCTTTGATGTGTGTTATTTGTGGTCTCATTTGCAAACAGCATGCCTCATGAATAAGTCATGAAGCCGTATTGTGAAGCTTTTTCAAGCATTTATTTGCTGAGCTTACTTCAACTATAGGCACATGCATATGTCATTGCAGGAACACTAATACGGCATTATGCTTACCAAAGCCAAGAGAAAGCATACATGCTAAGCAAATATAAAAAATCAAGAGTAACTACTGGAATGACAGTTTGTATTTGAATAAAGATTTTTGACCTTGTTTCTAAGCTGTTAGTATTCTTTCCACCTGGATTTACTGAGTGGAGTGTTCTTTCAGTGTTCCTTGTAAAGTATCATAATTCACTGTCAGATGACCCCATTTTTCCATGGTAGATGAAATAATGGCAGGTGAAATCCCTGCCATGCTATATGATCCCATGACTCCATCATATAGGAGGTAAAAACCCAAGTCTCATGAAGTCAAGGGAGAAACTCTGGTCGATTTCAGAGGGATCCAAACAGAAAATTACTTCAGTGTTTGCTCTAGCAAAACATACATTGTCAGAACAGCTATGGTGATGGGACATCCTGAGTTGTACTTCAGTTTAAGCACCTGTTCTGTCTTCACGTATATTTCAATACCGCTTCTGAATCCCTTGTTTGAACTGTACGCTTCCCACTTTGAGGATGCATCTGCAACCATGTATCTAGTTTCTTATGTGATAAGGGGCTGTAGAACCACAGCTGGTTGAGCTATGACAACTATATGGCAGCAAAGAAATTGTTATGTTTTCTCATGCATTATAAAGGATATTTACCAAATTGTTTTACTTGTTAGAGTGCACATTTTAATTAAAAAATAAATCCAATAAAAATGAAAGGTATGGAAGATGGAATACTTTAAACTGATTAGGAGATATAAAGGAAAAAGTAATTTCAGGTGACCAAAGCTTTTGAGAATTTGGAGTAAATTTAACAAACAGTTCTGGCCACAGAGCGGGATTTTTTTTTTAAGTCTTGGGACTTTCTGTTTCTAATTTATTGAAACAATTTTTTTTCATTTTGGAAATGTAGTGTGCTGTTTTGAAGTGAATCTATATTAAAGACAAACTAGAAAAATACACAACCAAAAGTAAAAGAATCTGTTCAGAATGAAATAAATTGTTTCCTTTTAAGTTAAACTATATATTTTAGGTCACCCTGACACACTTTTTTTCTTGATGTTTTTTTCACATTTCTGAGAGAAAAATGTCACAGAATTTGTTTTGTTTTGTTGGAGCACATGACCAAATGTTACACCTCTCCATGGGTCTCAATTGTTCATCCCTATGATTCTTTAAAAATAAAAGTTTCCTCTGCCTTTATGATTCAGCAACTGAATTGAGATCTGATTATTTCTAGTTGTGATGCAGCGCCTCTGGGCAGTAAGAAAACAATCAGCAAAATCGGCATGCAAATGCCATGGAAACACAATTGTTCTGAGCCATGAAAAAGATGGAGTTCTTCACAAGACTTGCAGTTCTTCACAATATCTTCATAACTATTTAATACTAAATTTCACGTTTAAAAGGTTACTAGATATTTTTCACAGGCTACACAAAGGACATCCCCCACCCCGTAAAGTAGTTGCTCTGGGATAGATACAGGCAAATTTGCTGTAGCATGCAACAAGTTGGATGAACAGTTCAGATCCTGAAAGAGAGGACTTTGACAGAAAAGACTTTCACTAGAGTGCTAGACAAACATCTCTGTTATTGTAAAAGCTACCTTTGCTTCTCATAGGTAATCCTACTTTAATTTACTTTTAATTGTGTTTCCTCATGTTGTAAATGGTGGTCTAAGTGTTAATTGCCTGCTTCCTACTTTCCCTAAAAAATTCTTGAGTTTATTATAGAGTTGGTTTGATTGCATAGAGAGATGATGGAGACTAGAGATGGCAAAGGCTCAGTAGACAATTTCAAGCCATCTTGAAGACATCAAAGATAAGAAATAATAGCAGAGTACACATCTATTCTCCATAACAGATCTGTTCTGAGTTCATGTTTTATTCATTTTTGTTGCTGCAAAGCTCCTCAGAGCTCTGTCATAGTGTTATAAGCACTGAATAAATTCCCAATAACATTGCTAAATTTGTAAAATGAGTCCACTATGGCAGGAGTGCCACAAGGCCAATCAAAAGGCTAAGTAAGCATTTTAATCTTTTGTACAGTGCACATGAACATGTGACTGGTTGCTGCATTTGCTACCTCCAATCTAAAAGAAAGGATTAGAATTGGAAAGGAAAGCTCTACTTCATTTCCCTAGTGGGAATATGGTAACTTCAAGATAAAATACGTTAGCAGATAAATCACATTTTCACATACTTTTGAAAGAGCCTGTGGTTTCTGAAGGATCAACAATATGCTGTAGACCATCAGTGGTATCATACACATTCAGTTCATTTCTTCCAGAACTCCTTGAACTTGTCACAACAAAAGCAATATTTGTCAACAGCATCTATGGCCTTGTTTTTATATTATAATAGTCCCAGATGTGCACAAATGTTACATATAATGAAGATTACGGTCCTTCCCCTGTAGTTTTCTGCAGCATATTGAATTGAAAGAGATAGGTCCTTGGTAATGACTATAAAAACCATAGCACTTGTGACTGTTAATCAATTAACTGAATGTCAGAGTTGCCTACAGAGATGCCCAGTGAGCCCCAGAAGGTAAACAGAGGAAGGACTCCTGTGCAGACCTAGCTTCAGGCTCATCCATGAGAGAAAATATCCACAAAGAAGCAGATGAACAGGATGAATTTTGGTAGGCAGAGTATAATTATCCAAAATGAACTGCAGCCAGTGAATTGGGCTGTAAGAAGGGTATACGTATACTGCTATGAAATCTGAGAAGAAACACCAGTAAATAAGAAACAAGCCTTGAGACTCTCTATAAATATTAATTTCAGTAGTTCAGTGCATTGGTCTGTGAAAGGCCTCATTTAGGTTTCTCTTTTCTTATCAGCAATATGTTTTAAAAGATAATGGAGTTGGGCTGATCTCCTGTAACTTGGTACTAAATTGGTATCATTACTTTTTCCCTTGTATTTCAAGCAGATACACTTCTCATTATAGTCATTATGGTATTTATTTCTATTGCTAGCATCTTTTGGTTTTTTTGTCTATAATCTAGATGCCTAAGCAGGATATTCTATCTTGTTTTATTTTGCTGCTTAATTATATTTAAGTAATGTTTCCCTTTCCTGACTTTCCCTCACTCCAAAATTGCTTCCTTCCACATCAGAGGTACATTAATTTAACAGCTTTCATTCCCTGAATTTCTCTAGTACTTGCCCCATGTGGTAAGGCTGTGCTGTTCTCTTTTCTTCATAGTGTTACAAGAAGACTGTATCTTAGGCTTAGTGCTTTGGCTTCAGTTGAAAGAGCATGGCAGAAACATGGGGGAAATGGGAGAGGCCAGCTTTCAGCAACACTCCATTACCGAGCAACTCAAACTCTTCAAGACAGAATTAATAAAGAGTAATTCACTGGAGGCTATCTGCAAACATGGTCTGAGCTCTGCCCTCAAAGGAAAATCAGTATCATTTTTACAGGAGACTGATCTGAGGGGCTCTTCAGCCTCATCCTGACCTCCACTATTGGAGGTTCTGTAGGAGAGTCACAGCTGGACAGAAATGGAGTGCTGCAGGTCTGCCTTGTACCAGTGGACCATTTTCCTGTCAACATGCTCTTTACATGTGCTGAACTTGATACTCCTAAAGCAGAAGGGGAAATGGTATCCACTGTGAACAAGAGTGAGAGTGTGTTCAGGCTGTGCACGTGCTCCTGTGCTTTTCTCCTCACACAGGAATATCTGAACTTTTTCCTCAGTGCTCTAAGGGGAAAGATTTTGAAAACCCGAAATATCCTTCTGAAGGACAACAGAACTGCACTGAAAAGCAGCTTTTCCCAAGCATTTTTTCATAGTATGTATGAACAACTGCAGAAGAAATCATGTGGGCTGCTCCACCTGGAATGGGGCAGGCCAACTCAGAGCAGTGTGGTCTGCTGCGCTAGTACCAAGGTGCCAGCGCTGGGGAGTCACCAGTGCTATGCCCGGGTCTCAGTGCTGGCTGGTTGCTCTCAGCTAGGAAGTTTCTCTGCTGGAACCTTTCATGAATCAAACCCTGCATCGAAATCAGAGGTGGTGGTGAGAGCCCAAATATCTAGAGTTGCTGTAAAAATGTGACTCACTATTCACATGCACATCAAGCCCTCTGGGCCATGACCCTTCTTGAAATGGTGCTGGCAGGGAAAAGCCACAGTGTGACAAAACATGTCATGCTGAATGCAGCTGCAGAGAGGGGAAGAAGAAGCACTGTGATCTAGGAGTTTGCTTTCAGAAGAAAGAAGTTTGGACAAGGAGCTTTTGACAAGCCTGGTAAAACTGTATTGATTCCATCCCTGATCTTTTATTCTTCTCACTGCTTTATGCAGACATAAGTATTAGAAACACGAAAGCAGCAGCTAAGCAAGGCTCCCAAGACTGTTCCTCTTACAGAGATTTTTTAATTATTACTTATGTTTAGATGACGTTGGCATCCTATGATGGTGAACAGAAATACTGTTAAAACTTGCCAGGTCTGAAAATTTTGATGAAGTCTTGGAGCCTGGATTTAATGCACAATCCACTTGCAGAGGATTGAGAGTCAGGTCAGGTACCTCCTACTGTAAATGCCTATGGAGTTTTTCACACATAAAATGAAGTGCAGTCACAGCAGTAGAAACAGGGCTGTAGATCTGTCACTCATGACAAGGATTGATTTAAATGCAACACTTTGATGGTAAGCACACTGCTGGACTCACACTTTCTATAGAAGCTACTTGTAAGAGAGGAATTTGAAAAAAATAAAAATTCCCGTCCTGCTGCATCATTACTTTGCTTGCAGCAGGATTTCTATTTAACAGTAAACATGGAATGATGTATCAGTGATCATAATACATGATCCACAGGTACAAATTCATGTTGAATGTGTTTTCTACTGAAAGGCAGAAGCAGATTTGGGGCTATTCCTGCTCTGAGACTCCTGTTCACTTCTCCAATGGACAAGGTGCAGAAGCAGGAACCTCACTGCCACTGGGATCAAGGGGCTAACTCAGTGCCAGCATTTGATTTTCCCTCGCCATCTTTACACGATGCAAGAGTGCTGATCTATCACAGTAAATAATCAGACTGATTCAGCTCCTGACAACATGATGATTACTTTGGAGAAATGACCAGCTGAAACGATTTGTGGGAATATCTTACTCAGCAGCAGCAACTCAGGAGCATTGAGGTGAGGGTACTGTGACTGGTAAGAGAAGAAACATGATTTCAGGTGAGGGTCACAGAGAAGGTGTATTTTTCTTCTGATTCTTGTGTGCTTCTTTTGCACCTACATGTTGAATGATAATAATCAATCTGCTATCATTAACTAATACTGATCCACAACTAGGTTGAGCTGGTCTAAAGACATCAGTAATAGAAAGCAGTGGAGGAGAAAAATTATGCTATTTTCTAGAGTGACATTTGTTCACATGAAAACAACGTTCTTTAACCTATGTGTGTTCAGAACCATGTAGAGTATTTGCAGCTTTTCTGGGCTCAAAACATAAGCTCAAAATTTATTCCATAGAATTTAAAAAGCCACAAAATAAAGCAAAAAAAGGATTTCCCTGATTGGTGACTGAGTCCAAATTTTGCTATACACCTTATCTTTTCAGAAGTAGAAACTTTTATGTGTTCGTTGAGAGACAGTTCCTGGCCTGCTTTACTTTGCTACTTGATTTGATCTGGTCTGAAGCATAAGATAGGATCCTCCAAGTGCCACAGTACCAAGAGATATCTTGTGAAAAAGCTAATTCTATCTAGAGTTTAATGCTTCACAATTTTTTTATCCTATCTTGCATGGTAAGTCATAAATGATTAACCTGGGAATGAACAATGAGAAGATACCCCCTGTGAGTTTAATGGTAAGCAGGGGGTTAAATTCTAGTTCATACCCACAGCCTTTGCTTTTCTTCGGCACCTCCCTTCCCCCAGCAACAATGGAAAGTGTTTACAAACAACTTAGTTTCACCATCTGGAGACAGAATGTGTTATGCAATGTCCAAATTTCACAATGTTTTTTTATTATTACTCTGTCTCTGTAAAATTGTTGTTATGACTTTGCAACAGCAAATAAAAGGCCCACTCCTAGCAGTGTAGGAAAGAGTTCTGCTTATTTAATTTGTAGAAATGGAACAGAAATGTGCTAGGGCCAAGGATGGATGAGGTGAGGCGTGCAGCATTGAAAGGGACTTCAGAATAACTGTCAGATAGATATAGCACAAGAGAGACAGAAAATCAAGTTACTCTGGATTAAAATGTTATTTCATGAAGACATCATCCTGCAGTTCTCCATCAGGTAGACAGGACAGGCTCTTGAAAAATGATAAAGACTGAAGAAAGCTTTTCAGTGTGGAAAAATTGCAAATATGCAAATTTTCAGACACTTATCCTCCAGCTCCAGACTGCATAAAACTTTCCCTGTCATTTCCACATATTGTCTGCTTGGTAAATCTTTCAAACTGAGAATTGTAGCCTAGCAGTGAAGTGGTAAGTCATGAAATGTAATTATCTTTTAATAAACACATAAATTGTAAGAAGCACAAAGGTAGTTGAACAGGTATACAAGTATTCTGTGTTTATTATTATCTTGGTTTTCCTCATTAGACTTCATTAGGTCATTTCCTCATTAGGGTCTGCAGAAACTGTGCACAATGAAGCAGCGAGCTGCTTTCAGCGTGAGCAGTCAGTATGTGGTGTGTTCCTGGGCACTTACCTTTAAGAAAACACTTAGCTGATGTAGCAGCACATTTGAAAGGACAAAGGCAGCCAAGGATCCAAAAGTTCAAAATCTGGGAAAAATCTGCATCAGGATTTGGATCCTTGTTTTGCAGCTGGTGTTCATTGAAATGCAGAGCAAAAAAACAAAGCACTTGAGAGCAGAGGGAGCAGACTTAGAAGGCAATGGCTCCTTCAATGCAAGAAGCTCTCAGATCCAAGCTATATAGCCACCAAAGCAGTGTAAATGTTATCAGTCCAAAACTTGGCAAAATCTGTCAAGTTTGGGGTTTCATTTCAAACTTGACATGTAGATTATATCTGAAAAGATTCTCAACTCTTGGCCCATTTTTTTAATGGAAACTGATCAGCAAGGGACTGAGTTGTCATTGTGCTTTGAAATTGCCATGTATTTGCATTTTATTTCTTTGCTTTTGACATGGAAGTTTGTGAAGCCTAGTGTTTTTACCTTTATTTTATTCAGAGTTTCTGTCTGTTTTAAGCCTGAAAAAAATGCAAAGCAGGAGTTGCATAAGCTTTTGTGAGGACTTCTACACCACTGGAAATATGATACATCACAATCATTAATATATAAGATGTTATATTTGTGGGAATTTTCTGGTATTGTAAATTCATAGTTTCCTTGAAACAAAGAATTTGTCAATATTCAAATAACTTTCAAATGATTATAATTTTCAATAAACCAAGCCATATGTCTAGTTTTCCCTTGCTTCAGCAGAAATTTGGGATATGTCCTTTTCCCACTGGAAAGGACAAAATCACGCTATAATAGCCTTAAAAATATCACATGCTACTGACAGAAATAGGTCCATAAAATGTATTTATTCTATCTATTTAAATAAAATGTGCTGATTACCTTTAAATAATAAAACAGCAACAGACTGTCATTTATATATTTCTTTAATGATGCATGTCGTACATGAAGAATTTACAAGCCACCTAGCATAAAGTGAGACACTTAAACCTTCACTAGTTCATTAGCTGTTCTGTGTGCTCAGGATTTGGTAAGCTTTTTCTGTATCTATGTTCTAGAGCAGATACTTATGGCAAACAAAACAGCAGAAATGGATGTAGAAGATAATTGCTGATGCCGACTATCTACAATTCTGTTTTTCAAAAGCATAGACACATGCAGGTCCAGCCTGCATCTAAGTTTTATGTACTTACAGTTTTAGAGAGAACAGAATTTCTCATTTAGGGTTGCATTCAGGTCTTGCTATTCTCCCAACCAACTCTGTCTGCAGGATCTAAAGTAGCCCCGTTCAAGAGTAAAATCTGTCCCTTTCTACTTCCCTGGTTGTTTTTTGTGTCCAAGTCACCTTCAGTCTTCTTAGAAGACAGAGAAAGCCAAAAGCTGCACACTGAAAGAAGCTTCTCAATAGGAAAGGAAAGCTAAAAAATGTGAAACTAAAATGTTTGAAAAGAATTTTTAAAAGGAGAGTGTAAATATTTCTCTTATACAGCATTATAGGTAAAGCCTCAAGCAAAACCTACCAAAAGAACTAGAAATATTCCCAGGAATGTATGAGGGATTTTGACCAGGTTTATAATATCTAAAGCACTTGACATGAACTTCTGCTATGTGCTTTTATCTCTGACCACTCAAAGGACCTTGATAATGACCTGGAATTAACTGTAGCACAAATCTGGAATTACGCTTGTTTTAACCCTCTCCACCCAGCTCCCTCCAGGCAATAGCACCACTCAGGATCTCTGCAAATCAGTTCCCTGCAGCTCTACATAGATGTTGACCTCCTGCCCAGCTCTGTAGGCCAGGGCTTTTGGGAAAGCAGCCTTGGCTGAAGCTGCATTCTCACGGCCTGGGGCAGGGCGAGCACAGGAACTTCATGTGGGTGTTCCTGGGCCCTGGCCTCAGTTTTGTCATTGACCTGACTTTGTAGGAAATAAGTATCTACCGAGAGCGTGGTGTCTCTGGGACAGAGACTGTCTCCTGCTATATGTGTATTTGCATGGCATTGCCCAGCATGATGGGATTCTAGTTCACTTGGCTTTCTAGTAATAGCAATAGCAATAGCAATAGCAATAGCAATAGCAATAGTAATAGTAATAGTAATAGTAATAGTAATAGTAATAGTGTCATAAGACGACAGAGTGAAACACTGATACATAGTATAGGCAAACTTTTTATACAGGTTGTACACCTAATGCTAGTTATCTACCTTCTGAAAAAGACTTACTAGCTAAACTGAAATGAAAATTATTAATCTTATTATTGTTTTCTTCATTTTTCTGAAATAACTTAAGCAAAGTATTTTGTAATTGTACTATATTAAGCTTATATTTTTTTCTGTTTATTCATCCATTTGCAAAAGTTAGTTGCTCATGATGAGTCATGTTCAGTGACTGACATGATTAAATTAGCTTTTACTCTATGACAGTTCTGATCAGTAAATTGAATTAGTACCTGTGTTTATTGCAAAGATTTTCTTTAATGCTATGTACTTACTCTCCCGTGCTATTAGATTGGTATTAGTACTGAAGATGATCCTGGCAGAAATCAACCTGTGACAGCACTGTCATGCAGAAATAAAACCCCTAAGTGATTTCTCAATGTGACTAGCATCAGAAAATGACCATCTTTAACTGAAGTTAATTTCTCGTTGATGTTACACATCACTTACCTTTAAGTAACAGTACCAGCAGCCATGGTTATTGTTTGGAGTTTTTTTGTGGTATCTAAATCAGACACTTCTGATTTTTATTTTATAAATAGCTTTGTTGCATTCCTGTCTGTTGCTCAACAAAAACTGAAACAGCATAACTGTTCAACAACTATCAGTGGAACAGCCATCATTACAACAAAGGCACTGAAGTAAGAGTCTCAAAAGAACTCGAATAAGTTGAAAAAGATTTGGTTCATGTATCCTGATCATTCTATTAGAAAATGGTGACTGATGGTAGAGCTGTATGAAAAAGAACACAGTACTGAGAAGAAAATGTATCTGTCACTATCTGGAAGAAATCTGTAAGAAAAAGATTATTTTTAAATAGCAGGGGGGAAAAAATAAATAGTAAACCAGCCTTCCAGAATAAAAGGTTTTCTGTCCCCAGGAGGATTAATAGTTCACTTGTAGCAACTTCAGTGATTTAACAGTCACTAAGCAGATGGATGGATATGATTGTTCCTTCTCATATATTTACTAATGGAAAATTCCCAGTACAAACATTAACATAGTATGAATTGCTTTATGCTCTTGAGATTTTAAGTTCCATAAATACTTTGACAGCTTGGCTAAGGGGATATAATTCTCTGGCCTTTATTTTATTTCATACATTTAAAGCATAGTTTTTACATTTCCCACTGAGCAGCACACTGAAATCGCAAAACCAAACTGTTGCCTCTTCTCTGAGAACACTGTGCTACTTCACTCCCCCACTGAAGGAACACATTATATGAAGATTTCCTGACTCCACTTGCCCATGCACCAGAAGAGCAGATTTCATATAATTACCTCAATCTGATGTAGTGGGCTCAGCACTTGTACTAAATACATGCCTGTACTTTCATAATGTTGACAATTTGCACTTCCTCTTGTACACTAGATTTTTCTCTGTTGGTCTATGCACAGGTAAGCATTATTCTCTGGTCATTTCCAAGCTTATACTATTACATGTCACTTGAAAAAATCTATTCTAAAAGTGCAGAGCAAATTGCTTGCAGCTTTCAGTTTGCTTTGGTTGAAACGCATATATTCAGGGGGTACTCTATAGAGTTTTTGCAAAATTCTGAATGCTTAGACATCCTCCTTCCTCATGTGTGGATATTGTTGACCACAAAAACCCCAGAAATATTCTCCATTTCATTAATTAAAATTAATTCAGATCTGATTTTATTATTTGCAAAATTAATATGGACCCTACCAAATGTGATACTTTGTTATGTCTCACCTCCCAAAAATGTATGGAGAATGTTTCAAAACACTAGCTTAAATAGCTTGATAGAAAAATGAATGATCTAGCCCTCTAGCAATAGAGGCCTTATAAAACTATGGGCAACAGCCTGTACTTTGACTCCAGATCTCAGGTGTACAAACACAAACCACAAGCCTTTGTTCTGTAATCTTGTTGTTTTCCTCCTACTGGCAACAGTGCTGATAAGAATCCCCTCTCAGTTCTCCCAGCTTTTCTGATACCTCATTCTCTCTTTAAATAACCAGTTTTTCTCAAATACTTCCTAAGTGCTGGATTCTAAGGTTGTAAAAATACAAGCACGGTGTGCAAGGGGAAGTTGGACTCTGTCTCCCATCAGAACACAAGATTACCTCTTTTCCTTGGTGGCATCCATCTAATCAAATACCTTGTCTTTGGCTGTGCCTGCTATGAGATGATTAGGAAGGAGAGAAATAGCTCATTCTCTTGGGGAAAATACAACCTCTCAGTCTCTAGCCACTCATATTACAATCACCTCATGTTCTAGAGATGTCACCTGGGTGAATACTAATCTTTATTTGCTCCTCTAGACAAAAGACGTTTGTCCCTTCAATCTCTCCTTGAAGTACAATACCTCACTTGCTGGATCATCCTTGTCTCTCTCTTCTGGACTGTTTCTACTTTGTCCTATAGGAGGAGACGTACGGTTTCTGAGCTTTAAGGAGCTGACATGCAAATATATCTAGGATTTTACTAAAATTGCATGTGCAGTATTTTCTTCTGGTTAGCTAAATGCATTTTCTTCTCTAACTTATCTTAGGGTAATCCACCATTGGATTCACAAAGTGTGAGTAACCTGAAGAGAGGAATCTCTAAGTTTATTGTCTGAACAAGAAAGAGACCCAGATTAAGTTGTGGATAATTTATAAGTTTTCAAATATAAGAATGTAGAACAGGGGAAGATTTTTCTTCCATCTAAGAAAGCATGTGATTCATTCACTAAGAGACTATTACTCTGGTATGATTCAACAGTTTTTTTCCCATCTTTCACTCATCAGCCCAGTGTTCCCAAAACATACACTGGTGGGGAAAGTTCATACCCTGGAAGTTCAGCATTTCACGTCTGGCAAAAGTTGGCCAAAGCAAAGTCAGGCTATTAAAATAAAATGTCAAAATTATTTGCTTCTTATTGATCTAACATAATCGGACACAGGGCTTCAGACAGGAACCAACTTCAAAGCTGGTAAGAAATGTAATCTCAACACAAAGGTACTGTTGTCATATTTTTACTTTCAGATACTTTTCATGAATGTAATAAAGATGATTTGAAAGTTTACAGGGATTTGTTATAATTACTGATTTTAAAAAGCAAGGAACTAACAGCGAATCTGTGACTACAGGAAAGTCAAGTTGGCCTCCAGTAATATTGTAAACCCAGGAAAATATGGGCAAGCAAATATTCAGTTTCAATTTTGTGCATTTTATTGCTTTTTGTTTTTCTTGCTGTTGTTGCAGTAAACTAGTAAGTTATCTGCATGGTGCAGATGAGGTGAATGAGTACCTGATAGAGTCTTCTGGTTGTTAGTCAAGTAATCCATCTTAATAGAGTCAGCTTTTTAATTTCATTAATTTGAATTTCAATCAGGCCTTTAACTCATGGCAGATTCAAATACCTTTTTTCCTTTCCAGTTCTGGGTTTGGTTTGGTTTTGCTTTTCACTCTTTATACTGAAGAAGGAAAAAGCAAAGTGGGATAAAAATAAAACAGATATCTGTGAACCAAAGCCTTTTCAATTTTCACCTTGCCTCCATGTTTTTTGTTCTTTTATATCAATCTGTCACTGCAATGATAAAGCTTGATTTCTTTAAGTGGTTCAAATAAAAATCTTTTATTAACTTCTTCATTACTACTTAGGGCTGGCTTGGCATCCCCTATAACCTTCCACTCTTCACTTCTAGCAATATGTATAGAGCAGGTAGCAGTTTCTCACATTAGTGGCTGGATGGGAAATCTGTTAGACCCTATTTTTCTGGTAATTTTTTAGGGAAACAAAAGAAGTACTTGTAAAACCTCTTTTATGAAGCCTCAAGCCAATCTTTGTTCTGCTGTAGATACATTTTTAGGAGGATAATTTTATTTCTCTGATTTTCCTCTCAAGTAGGGCATTGTTTGTGATCTAATAACAGATCTAGCTATCCACTGTATTACCTTTCCCAAGTTTAAAATTCTTGCAGATTTATAATCCCTTTCATTTCCTGCTTTTTAATGAATGGATTTTATATAACTGTTCATTAGTGTAATTGTTGTTGATTTTTATTTTTCACTTCATTATTTCTCCAACAAAACTCATGCCATTGTTACTCTCTTAGCAAAACAGAGCAAATTAATCTCAGCATCTGGGAAAACCATTTGTAGGTGAGCACAGATAAGATGTAAGACTCTTATGTTTGAGTTCTTGCTTACACTCACCTACAAACGGAGCTCAGGATGCCTGCGGATACCTTTAGGAGATATTCAGCTGACATCCAGAGACACCAAGCTCTTTGATCTTTACAAGAGGCCTCTTTGACAAGACAGTCAGCTCATGCTAGTAGTGTTGTCTGAGTCCTAATTCAATAGAAATGGACTGAAAGCAGGAGAGGTTTGCTGTGCTGTTAACAAGTTTCTGTAACTACCAGCCTAAATGAGAGCTGAAATAACAGTCCTGAAGTGCTATTGCTAATAACCTCAGTTATTCATGCCTTCCTAATTGATAGCCTCAGAAATAGCTCCTCTTAGCTGAGCACCAAGCGAGTACCATAAAGAAACCCTCCGCCTCCCTAAAGGCTTGTTACAATTTTTCCACTTGTTTTTCATTTACATATCAGTCACAGAGACGCTGGTGCTGATTTCCTGAACAACTTCTGTGCAACTTCACGAGAGCAAAAAAAGGATGGTAGGGCTGGAATAAAAGCAGACACTTCAAAGCCTGAGTGTGAATAGCTGGGAGACCAATAAGATGCGGATATATAATAATCACTTTATGTTAAGAGGCGCTTAAGCTTCTGTGACATATTTATTGTGCAGTCTAAAGTTCTAGCACGAGTCTCTCATAGAGATGTTAAATCAGCAGCAGAAGCTCTATTAGAAGTCATGGCTGTTTACTCTTTGGCGATAAAGGCCAGTCACAAATACCATGAATTTTACATTGTTGCTCTTTTTCATCTAGAGTATGAGATTTAAGAGTACATAAACTGAATCAATCTATGCATTTCTAGTAAGGCTATTACAATAGGAACCAGCAATAAAGTCCTATTTTCTGCCTTATTTCTATATTTTCTCTATTTTTCTCTCTTTCAATTTCCACTGACTTAAGCTCTTGTTACTTATTCTGTGTCAGTGTTGTTTACACACACTATGCAGTATGTAGTTATCTCTACCTGGGTATGACACTGCATGTGATCCCATGCCAAACTACCTTTCTAATCAGTAACCTCTTCCACTGCCTCAAAAAAAAAAAAAAAGATTTGAAGCAAAGCTAACATTTACTAGCATGAGATAGCTGTTACAAAATTGAATACATTCCTATCTAAAATATATATGGGCACTTTGTTGATCAGGATTTTAATCAAAATAGGATGGTTAGTTTCAAGGAACTTTGATCTACTACAAAGGTATAGTTAACCCCATTCTTGCTCATCACGAAGTAAAATGTCACATTTTAACTTTGAAGCTTGGTATTGGATAGAAGATAGTATCACAAGGGTAAGACACAGAAGAAACACTTGCTGTATGTAAACTTTACAGGATACCATTACTATGGGTTTCTTCTCCATAAGAGAACAGTGACAAAGAAAGGCAACAGTGAAACAGAAAACTGAAACATTGGAATAATTATTTTTGCCAATACACTTCTCTGAATGAGGACCCATAGCATTGATTGTTTGGGCCCTGAGAGAAATGTGGCAAATGGTAGGGCTGGAGAAGGATACTTTGGATTTGATTATGTGCTCCTTGATCTCCATGGTGAACATTTACACACAGGACCACTTCAAAGGGCTGTGCTGGGTGAGAAAACATTCCCCACCAGGAGCAAGTTTGGAGCAGCCGGTGCAGCTCACTTGGGGCTTCCCAACAATGTACACAAGACTGACAACCCCAGGGCCCTTGGTGGGAAAGACCACCAGAGTGGCGAGGAGGGGCTAGAGAGGTGCTGCATGAGGACTGTAAGAGCTATAGTGAAGATGGAGCACAGGGGCTAGGGTGAAGAGGAGGAATGGGTTTGAGGAGATTGGAAGAGGTCACTAATGGCCTCAGAGGTACGTATATGGGACTGGAAGAGGTTAGTGGAGATTTCAGCTTCTTGAAGGAAGGGAATGGCTGTAAGTGGGGATCAATTAAGTTTGAAGAGCTCTGAGTGGGATGAAGGTCAGGTTTCAAGGAGCTGTGGAAGCCCGACAGGGCAAGATCTCATTACCTCTTCCCTTCTCCCTGCCTCACCTCTTGTGTTTCACCATTCCTCTTTTCTTGGGATCCCTCTCTACTTCCCCTCTTGCCTAGACTCAGAAGCTGCACTCCTCACTCACACCCAGCCCCATGCAGTCACACACTTCCACGCTCCACTCCTGCAAGACACAAGTGTCCCACTGCTTCCCTGCAGCCAGACCCTCCTTGATCTGCTGCACCTTCTGGGCTGGAGGGAATGGATGGAGCTGGACTGCGCTGTCAGACGATGGAGACTGCAGAATGAGACTTTCTGCTCAGATAAAGCTGTGGCAGTGACACCTACTTCGGCTGGGAAGGGCTAGTTCTGGTGCAGTTGCTGCTGCCCACTCTTTGGCCCCTGCTTTAGCAGCAATATCCAGAGAACGCAAGAGTTTCGTGAGCAGGAGGTGGGGATTGGCATAGGCAAAGAGCCCTTTGCCAGGCTCTGAATCTAACTGCTAATGGGCCATTAATGTTAACAGAAATCAATGCAAATTACTCTAAACATGGGTTAAGCCTGAGGATGGTGATACAAAAACCTGCCAACTCTAAATGATTTTTCTCTGTATGATGCTTTTGCTTAATGGGTTGAATATAATTAATGCCTGGATATCTTCTACAACTTTATTTTCTGTGTAGGAATGTCCAACACAAAGGGTCTTTCTGATGCCACTTACACGAGTTCTTTTCTCTATGCTAAAACCTCTCTGCTCAAGCATGGTCATGTCTGCCTGTGGAAAAGCCTCGCATTTCAGTGTGGTTCAAAGAACTTATAGTGGCCCAGACTTAGAAAGGTATTCAGAGGCTTACAGATGGAAACTGGCACATAAAACACCAAAGCCCCTAACTCCCTCTGATTCACTGATACATATTTAAATATGTCCAGATCAAGAAGGCCAAATCCATCAAGGAACCTAGATCCTCCCTGCAAATTAAGCTGTTTACTTTCAAAATCAAATTGCTATTAGAAATTTCAGAAATTCTGAGTAACTGCTTTCTCACCCCCAAGGTGCTTAAATTCTGCTGATTTGCATCTGCACCAGCCCCTTGGCGTCACTTGCTGGCTGGCACTCACAGAATTCTAGGTGTGCCAAGGAGATCCTCATGATTCACAAACTAGATACTCAAAATATCAGACTAATCATTCTCAGACTGCACATTATTCAGACAAAAGAGAAGGGATGCATACTTTCCACAACAGCACACTTCTGAGGTGACCTAGTCCTTTTGGCATGAAGGACACAGCTGTTAGGTCCCTTCCTTTGCAGAACTGGAACAGATGTTGAAGCTGCATTTCTTTTCATTCAAGTGAATGCATGAAAAATGTGTTTAAGGCTGAGATGCTCTTGAGCTCCACAATGACGCTAGGAAAGTGGCCGTCCTGGGAGGGTCCCATTTAGAACTTGTCCCTCACCACAACCTCTTTCTGATTTTTCTTTGACTTGGTGCCTCCTGGGATTTTCTTCTAGGTGCACGGTGTGGTTCCAACAGGTCACTGCACTGTTTAAAAGTTAGGCTTTGCAGCACATAATTACTGGGTTTTCTAAATCCTCTCCAGGCCTTTTCCCAAATGGCCTGTTTGAGCAACCTGGCTGCCTGACCTCCTAGCTGGGAAGTTTCTCAGGCTGACTTCTCCTAGGCCCATTAAACGTGGGTGTGCCTAGCTATCTCCTGAGCACCATGGTTATACATGCTGACACAGTGGCACTGGAAGCCACTCACTTCTTTCTCCTGCCCTCTTCCAAAGAGTGAGAAACACAGTGTGGAAAACAGTTTTTTGTAACAACCCTCAGCACCCAGCATGGGTAGGCTTTAGGGCTTTGTCCTCAGTAGCTGTGGGATTTGGCTGTTATCAGTGGGAACTGATAAGCACTTTAACCACTGCAGCTATGTCCAGCAGGGATGATAAGTCAAGGCGTTCTGCCACCTACGCTCATAGCCCAGCCAGTTAACAATGTAAGCTGAAATCGATGTGCCAGGCCATGAACAGTGCACATAATGTGCCAGCCATTCAATTGTCTCTGCTGTAGGAGCACTAACCTCTGGCAGAGAGAAAGGACAGGCAGCTGGGAATGATAGCCTTTCAAATTGCTCTAACATGCATTTGGAAAGTTTATAAATCTGAATCCCTAAATACAAATTCTCTTCTGTAAAGAATAACTGCAAGTGCATAACAGAGTTTTTTCTGCATTGCAGACTGCCAGAGGCAGGCAGATCACTCTTTACAGAGGGACAATCACACCTTTAGACCTGTGGCTCAATGCAGTATGCTTAAAAAGAAACTGACAGTGGTCACTGTTAGGACCACTGAATGTGTGATAACAATTTAGGGGTCACAATCCCCTCCACAGGCAGCTGTGCAGTGTCATGTGCCATAGGCTAGGCATATATTTCCTTCAAGACAACCTACCCATAGCTCTCCCTTCTCTCATCTTCACTCTTTTTGGGCTGGAACAATTGAACCTCCTGCACTGTAGTCTGGTGAATGGCTTTTTGTTAGTCTGGGCAAGGCTGAAGCCTGATTTCTGCCCGGATGAGGAATTCTGCTCTGGAAACTTTACCAGAACAACATGCATTAATTGAGGGGTGGAGCTATCTAACTGCATTTTGGCCTCACATACGCTGAGTTTTCACATGAATTAGGAATAGTTTGTTCTCCACGTTATGAGTATATAGGTGCACCTGTATTCATAAAAATGCATTGTGAGCCCTGAAATTATGTCCTTTAAAGTAGTTTAACATGTCTTATTGAGATGCTCTGAAAGCAGAGCAAACTCTTTAAGTTTTTGTCCCTGCCATTCCAGCCCTGCAATAAAAGGGCGAACATAGTGTAAGTGGTATAGCTTAAGAAACAGAGGCATAGCATAACCCCATATAGGTGAATTACTAAACTATATTGAGGAATCATGCATATTAATTACTGTTTATTTCATTCAATTATTCCTTAATATTAACGGTACTAGTTTCCAGAATTACTCTCCCTGTAAATCAATGTAAAGCTCTCCAAGAACTTCAATTTCCTTTGGGATAAAGCCCAGAGAAGTTGTTCTTTAACATGCTCCACACAATCTACTACAACATCAAAGGTCTTACTTCAGGACCACTTCAAGAAATCAGAAATATCTGTCCCTGAGTTTCTTCATAGCTATGAAATCTTAAAAAACTGTGGACTTCAATGGTGACTTGAAAAAACCCCACCTCTTTTAGAAAGAATAAGAAAGTGAAGGTATTACTATTCAAAGAACAGTTCTTTCATTTCCCAGCCAGAGTATACTTTTCATACATATAGAACCAAGTACACACAGAATAAACGTACAGTATGGTTTTGTACTTAATGAAATTTTGTGTTATATGTTAAGGAAAATTGGGTTCATTTATGTTGTTTGCATTCCATTTTATTTATAATTCATTCTAGTGTCAGACAAATGGCACTCTTGATTTCCCTTTGAATTACTCATTTCTTTTGGGGTTTTATCACACCTTTGTACAGTCTTCTTTTAAGAGGCCACTACTATCTCCTGACTTGCCTTTACTGCTATCTAAAGCATTTTTATGATGAAAGACCTGTTAAATGAATTGCATGACAAATAAAATTAAACCAGTGGGACTTCACCCTGAATATAGACTGCTAGACAGGCAATTACAATGTTAAAGCTTACCAGTTATAATTTATTCAATTTTGTTTTTTCTTGTGCAAAAATGAACTAAGCTATTTTCATTCTTGTGAAATTCATTTTGATTTCGATTTGAATCATTCTTCTCAGACACCATAAAGTGCAATAAACACTTCTGCTCTGTTATCTAGTCTGGGGAATTGTTTCTGTCTCCATTTTTATAGATGTGGATCACGTCCATATAACAAAGAGATATAAAGTGCTGCCAAACATCACCATTTCTGAATGGGATAAGAATGGTCTTGTTCAGTTCATGAGGGCAAGCCTAGCATCCAACAAATGTAAGAAGAAATAATAATATTCCACATATGTCACTGATGGTAGCTACAAACATCGGCTTGAGCCTACTTCAAATGTCCATGTTTGTTGACATTTTGTGAGGGGAGATGAGGTGTTTGGGGGAGGTCTGTTAGCATAAATGCAGAGAACTTCTACTACTAGCATTTATCTCAGTCTGTGTATCCTTTAGTAGCCATCATCATTGCTGAAACAAACTACAAATATTACTGCCTTCAATGGGAAACATTGCAGTTGAGAGGATGACCCTTGTAAGGAAAGAGTTGTAGAGCAGGAAGTAAGTTGTTATCCCTAAAGTGTGGCTTACAAGTGCTCAGAGTCCAAGAATACAGTAGACTTCATCCCCACTGAGAGCCTTATGAGCAGCCAGGAGTCCTCCTTCAAAGGAGGACTGGTGCACTGCATGGTAGGTTGTAGAACAGTTATTTAACAGCTGATGCTAAAGGTACCCTGAAGGAAAAATCTGGGAAACGGCCCAGCTGAATGGGTAATGCCTCTCACACCGCACATAGGAGAATCCCTGCCCAGAAGCAGCTGAGTGCAGCAGTAGTTGATTGGCAGCTTTCCTGGAGCCATTCCACATATCAAAATCTGTGTGCTTCTTGGAAGTTCTAACAATCCTGACCCAGCACAGATGCAGTGAACTTCTCTGATAACCTGTATCAGATGAGTCTTTCAGTTTGTGTGGCCCACGCTGAGGTGCAGTCTCGACAGTGTCTAGGAATATGCTGCACTCTGCAGTAATTTGGGAAGATGGTTTAAAATCCTGCCATTCTCTATCAGTGAAGTGTTTACCAATGGCTTGCAAAATACGCTCACTGACATATTTCAGATCTGCCTACTTCAGGGTAATACACATGCTGTAGCTGTTACATGAATTATTGGAAATGCTTTCTTCTAAAGTCATAAAAATTAATATCACAGTAAAGTTACTAGAAAGAGCAATGAATATTAAGAGAGATATATTTTCATGCAACATTATCATTATAAGCTGAATTTTCAGAATTTTCTAACTTAGGAGTAAAACTTGTTCTAAGTTTAAAGCCGGTGGATAAAAACTCAGCACTAGCATGAATTCTGTTTACATAATCAAGTCTAATTTTGCAAAGTAAATAACTTATTTTAGAATCTTGCTCAGATTGCAAGCATAGAAAGGGCTTGAATAAGGACGGTACCTGAACATAAAAAGTTAAGGTAATTCTTAGTCAGGAGAGCACATCCCTGCCTTTTAAGTACTATGCCTAACAGGTCCATTTTCTTCAACTGGATTAAAGCTGTGATGTGCAGTATTGCCAATCCCATCTTCAAAATTCATACGGTTGGGAAAACATCAGACTTGTTTAAAACTTGGAAGATATTAAGCCTTGCATTTTTAATTTACTTTCTATTTTATTCTTTAGGCTACATTTCTGGAGCAGCTTCAAACCCTTCCATGAGATCAGAAGAGCGCAAAATGTACTCAAAAATGAATATTCCTCTGCAATTTCTTGCTGCTAGCATTTGGGGCTTGAAGAGAAAGCATTAGCAGTTGTGATACTTGCAACAACATTACAAGAATTGGCAAAGCTGGCTCTGCCTCTGCCTAAATTTCAACTTTTCATATTTCAATTTTTTCCCTTAGCCTAAAAGCAAAAAGAACTGGAAGAAAAGATGACTATTTCATGCATGCGCATGTATGCAACTTGTCTAATACAGTTTGCTTCTGAACACTCTCAGCAATCAATTACAGATGGCTTGGCTAATGGTCCTTTATAATAGAACTATTTATTCCCACTCTTATATCCACAAAAGCTATTTTAGATGCATCTTTTCTTTCTTTTTCCAAGATGCACAGACCATCTTGCCTTATGAGAGAAGCAGATCAGCTGTAAAGAGGTACATCGTGCTATGGCTCATGTGAAAAACTGCGCTGTTTGAAAAAAGGCTCTATATTTCTTCAGTCATTTAAAGATAAAGCAACAATGATAAAAGACAGCTGTAATAGAGGAGAAGACAAAAAGAAATCAAAGGAAGGAACATGGAGGTGACTGCACAATGAATATATGTTTACAGACTGAGAAAACTGGGGCTCGGGGCTCATGCAGAGAGAAGAGAAGGGAGAATCAAGTTTCAAACTGATTGTAAGGATAATATGGCTTTACTGATCTTTCCTTAGGTTTCAAGCTGTGATTGCCACAAGTGTACACTGTGGAATCAAGATTAGGTAGGTAACAGAGAGCTATAAGAAACTCCCTGATGTCCTACATGACCTACTGAGTCTGTGAGTAGATGCTGCCCAAGAGCCAGCCACCTCCCTCACATAGTGTCATCAAGGATCTAAAAGCATGCACTCTTGACAGCTTCTTAACACGCTGTGCCAGTACTGCTTGGGATATAAAAGCTGGAGGAATCTCGGGAAGTGTATAAGGGGGAGATGTTCACTATGTGACTTCAGTAAGCTAACTCAGGTCTCTGTAATGACAGTTTAAAGGATGCAGCTGCTGCTATGGATACTGTCAGTCATACCTGAGGGTCTGTAGTGAGACTTCAAAGGTGATTTAAATACTGGATGTTATTGGTTTTTCCCCTGGGGAATACCAAAGAGGGTATTTGTCAGTGCCGATCTCAAGGGCATTTGTGAACAAAGAATGTGAGGGATAAACACTTTGGCTTCTACCGCACTAGAGGTGCCACTATTCTGCCTCTGGATTTGCTCCTGGAGAGTTTAACTGTATTCTCTCTCATGTTTTATGGCACTGCCATGATTTATTTGGGCTGATGACAGAGGAAAATTTATTATTATATTTCCAGAACATCTAGTGCAGAAAAAACACTGAAAACAGATTGGAGGAGTTAAGCTGTACATCCCAGCAGCCTCTACTCAGCCCCTCTTGAAACCGAAAACAGGTGCAGAGAATGGCTGCAGTTGCTTCAGCTGAATTTGCTGTGAGGTGCAGGGAGTGCCATGGGAGTGAGGGGAGCTGTTTAGCCTGGTTTTAGAGAATATTGGCTTTCAAATTTTGATTCCTTACTTCATGCTGGGTAGTGAGCCCTCTGTGCTAGCAATGGGAAATGTCAAGCAACTGTGTTCAATCAAGCATGATCAGAATTATGATTTGATCGTCCAGGGACAATGTCAGCAATGCATTATAAGAATCTGTCGAACAAGAAAACAAAAAAATTTCTGCCTTGAGGGATTGTTCCTCAACAACCTCTAGCTCATCTGATCCCAGATTTCAACACTAACACATCATAATATATATTCTGGACATCCACTAAATTTCAGTGTTTGAAATAAGCAGTGGAATTTAGAGCACCTTTGAATAGAAATAATTTCTCATCCTTAATTATAGCAAAGTGGAGGGTTTTTTTCCTGTGTGGGGCTACAATAGATCAAGCTAAGTTAAGGTTGATGCAACAGCAAATTAAATTTAAATGTAGTAAGAGAATAACTGATTTTGGTTCTTATTATTGCCATTATATATAGGGACATACAGATTGTAAATTATATGCAGAGAAAATTGCCATCCATTAATTCGAATGCCAGATAACCAGTCCGTGACATTTTTTTTCTTCCTCATTGATTTGCTCTCCTACTCTCCAGAGGAAAACAAAAAACAAACCCAAAAGAATAGATACCCTGTTTCATCCGGTTTCTCAAATATAGCACATTTCTAGGGGATGGAATTTGGTATTCTTCTCTCTGCATGGTGACACAGCAAATGGATATCAAAACTGCGACCTCATAATTGTCTTGGGATGTTGTGATACCTGATGAATATAAATAAGTAGCCATAAGCATGCCTTGGATCTGCCAGCAATATGTAAATGAAATCTTTCGTCAGTCTTTTCTGCAACATAAAACCACCTTCTGGTGAGAGGTGGTGAAGAGCTCCTCAGCTTTTTCAGCCTTTTCCCTGAGCTGGGAGAAGGGATGACGAGAAATAGTGGAAAGTGAAGAAGGAAGCACTCTGCTGTGCAGGGCGTTTAGAACAAAATGGACAGGGAAAGACAAACAAGTGCAACAGAAAAGGTCGGGTGAGGAGAAGGTACAGTGTTCGATTCTTATGAAATCCTCAAAGTGAGAGGGAATCTCTGCTGAAAGGGACAAAGGGTCTCCAGGACTTCTGGTCCTTCTTTAATTATTTATTCCCACTTCCAATACCTTTATTAGAGCAACGCCTCATTCCTGAGAAAAATTATTTGCTCACATTGCCACACCATCAGAAAATCAGGGAATAACATTCAGCTGTATAGATTGGACTCTGATCCAGAAATTATGATGACTGTAGCAGAACAAAGCCCTAAAAAATGCTCATTAAAAATAAAATTTGGTTCGCACCTGCGTAACTTGTTCTCTTTGCTCAACATACTTCTTATTTGACTCAATTTACATCACTATTGAGCTCTATAGATTTATACAAAAGATCCATATCTAACACTGTTCACCTCCTTTCATTTTTTGCAGAAAAAATATGGCATGGTCAAAACAACAAAAAATCCCTGCCATTGATAATTACCACACAGTTCTTTCAGTTGAGAAATATCCTGCACCATTTACTGCCTACTGAGATGCAATCAAAATCAAATGGGTGGAAATAACTCTGAAGTAGCAGCTTTAAGCTCTAGCAAAGGAGCACAGGGTCTTATTTTCATGACAACAGAAAATGGCCTTCTGGGTCAAACCAATTGTCCATTTTATCTCCAACAGTGGCAACAGGAAATGCTGCCTGGGGACAACTCATGATCCTGCCTGTCTGCTGTCCATCCCACTCATATTCCTCCAGCACCTGTCACTGCACCAAGGATGCCAGTGAGCACGTTCCCACCTCTCCCTTTAGTATCTCTTTATGGACCTGCTGCTCTGGAACTTGTCTACTTTTTTTAACTGGCTGGTACTGTGGCCCTCCATAGCCTCCTGTAAAAGCAGATTCCAGAAGGTAGAGCAGGTAGAGACCTGTGGTATTAAAAACAAAAGACTTTCTTCTGCAGGTATTAAACTGCTCTCCGACTAGTTTCAGTGAGCGCCCACAGAACATCGCAGGACTTGGCAAATAACAATTCTGTATTTGCTTTACTCTCTGCCTTTACGATTTTGTAAACCTTGACCATATCCCACTCAGCACGGGGGAGGGGTAAGATCATGAGAAGTCCCAGCCTTTTCTGATTCCCTGTAAAGAGTGCTGCGCCATCCCTTTAATCATCTTAGTTGCTTTTCTCTCAATTTTATCTTATTTCCCTATGTCCTTCTTAAAATGCAGAAATAGAACTGTACACAATGTTCAAGATGTGGATACCCCAAACTTTTATATTTTTGATTTGTTCTTACCATCCTTTCCGACAGAACCAAAAATTTTGATGGTATTTCTGGCTGCTGTTGCATTTTGAGCAAACGAGTTCAGAGACCCTCAGGTCTCTTTCCTGAGCTTCAGCTCCCAGTTTTCAGTTCAGCACTGTGTAAGCATGGCTTAGATGCACTATATATAACTATTAATCTGCCACTTTTTACTGCACTGTGTATTTACAGCTGTGTATTGCCTTTCTAGGGCTCCTTACTACATGTGTGTGTGCGTAAGACCTATTTCTGTACACCTTCCTTCTACAGGTCACTGAGGAAGACCTTCAGTAAAACTCATTCTCTAAGAGACACTACTGCTTACTTTCTTCATCCTGAAAAGTGACAAGGAATCCATTCACTCCCTACCCTGTAGGCAGCTTCAATGATATAAGCATCAGTCCTATAGCAACCTCAGCAGCATTTTGCTAGGCATCTTGTCAGGAGTTTGTAGAAAACATGATCAAAATATAACTTCGATATATAGATAACTTGTAGAATGTCAGAAAGCTAGTGAGGCAGAATTTCCTGTTACAGGATTTACTTAGCCCAGTGAAGGCCACCACTTGTATACAGAAATAGTAGTAAATCCTGAGCTAATCTAAGAAGCTTTTTCTGAACAGCGGGCAGGTGAGAGGGGTGGCTCCTTTCTGCATTGACTTGATCCTTTGCATGTCTACCTAGGATGGAAAAGCTTAGACCAAAACAGCCCAAGGGAAGAGATGCTACAGAATCTACAATAAATCAAAACAGATCTACTTTGCATAGATCGAAACAAAGTCCAGTGCCTGCAGAAGCCTTCTCAGTGTGGAACCCTTTTCCATTACAGGCTTCAGGATAGCTAGCTAGTAAGGAGCTCCAACAACAGCCACAAGATCAATGTCATAGATTCCAAAACACCAGGTAAGTTTGGAGTGGATAACTCTGTCCCCCACCCCCAAATATCTGAAAAGCAGAAGACTTAAAGGCTTGCTTCACAGAGCTTCTGACCTGGCCCCTCTGGAGCTACTTCTGCAATCCCATTTAATGGATCCTTTTACATTTAGTTTCACTAGTCTCTTTCTAACTGGTTTTCTGTGGGAAAGTGAGCCTCCCATCAAAAGCAGACAGCAAGGTAGCTGCAGGTTGTCATCAGCCATGAAGGTGAATCTGGATCTTGACACTTTTCCCCCAGCCTGAGCTGTGGGACTGGCAGTGAAGTAATGCTTAACACTGAAGTCAAGTCCTCTTTCCTTAAAACAAATGTGGGTAGCAGAATCCAAGATCTGATTTTAAATTGGCTTTTTTGCACCACCATACTAACACTTTCTAAAGTATAACACATGTATATGGCATAAACTTTTGGGAAAAAAATGTGGGTTAGGTCTGGAACTAATCAAGAGTTCACCAGTGTAGGACTGGCAGGTTTGTTTGTACAGCATCAGAAGTTTGTGGGCTAAGTGCACCTAGGATTAAAAAAATAATAATAACCTAAAGTCTGTTGTATGTGAAGCTCTGATAAACCTGATTTTTAAGTTTGCACTATTTTTCTTCCCTTCATTAAGCCTCACATTATTTATTACCTTCATGATGTGTTAAAGGTTTTACTAACATGACTCCTTTTCAGTATAAATGGATATCTTTCACAGAAAGTCACAATGCCAATCCTTTTTTTCTGTTTATGCCAGAAATTAATAATTATATTTGGCATGGGAATTATTTTAGAATAATGTACACTATATCCCTGCAATCATGTTTATGAATGTGTGATGTAAATTTACTGCACTGTCCTACCAAGTTTACCAGGAAAAACTCAGAGAACTGAATATGTCATCTATATTAAACATACACTTTTCTAAACTAGAAGTGTACTTTCTATTCTGCTGCGTGAAATTTCACAAAGAAGCACAACCAACAAAGGGAATATTTCTCAGTAGCAAATATTAGTACTTTATTACAATATTGCAATAGTAAAACTATTGCAGATTTACTTAACAGTCAAACTAAATTGTACAGCTCCAAATAAAGGTGGCACAGGAGATGCACATGCTTACTGCATTTGGTAACAAGGTGGGAGGTGAGGTGATGGACTGTGGATGTTGTGAGCCACTGTCGTAGCAAGAAGTTGAAGCCTTGACTTATTTTGCCCAAAGAGAAGTTTGAATGTGCTGAAGCACTTTTGTCTTCAAGATGCCTTGTATTGCAAAATATTTCTGCAAAAGAGTATTTTACGCACAGATATGTTTCCCAAAATAACATGCTTTTGCTGAAGTAAAGATAAAGTGTAGACATATAGCAGTATCATAGAATCATAGAATCATTCAGGTTGGAAAAGACCCTTGAGATCATCGAGTCCAAGCATCAACACTATTCTACAAAGTTCTCCCGAAACACCACATGTAAACGACCCTTAAACACATCCAGGGATAGCGACTCAACCACCTCCCTGGGCAGCCTATTCCACTATCTGACTACTCTTTCTGTGAAAATTTTTTTCCTAATGTCCAGTGTGTTTAAGCTAGGCGATTATAGAATTCCTACAGGGAACCGGTTCCAGGTTGGTAGCTCCTGGAGGCAGCCCAGGTAAACTAGCTTCACTATCTAGAAGTCCTGTTCTGCCCTGTTCAAACATGGTATCAATTTTATCTCTGTTTTCAGTGGGAACAGAATAAAACCTTTCACTCCTGTGTTCTTAGGAGCTGAGGTTTGCTTAGCAGCTCTTGGCATTTCAAGGAGCAAGCTGTACGCCTTATGCCTCCAGGTAGAATGTACTCAAATGACTGCAAAAGAACAAGCAGATGGTTTGCAAGGGAGAGTCAAGGATTTTTACACTGCTGATATTTCTGTAATTTTAGAGTATATGACCACAAGCTGGCCTGAAAGTGCTGCACAGAAATTCCCAACAGCAGCCCTCACTTTTTCTTGGACTTGTGCAGAGGTCTGGCAGATTTATGCTTATTTTTAACCTAGCAATATTTTTTTTGGCGCTATATTCTGCATACTTCATACTTTGACTTGTATTTGAACGATCTGAGGGAATGAGGTAAGCTACTGAACTATATCTGTTCTGGGGGAAAGCAACCCCTTGATATACAGAACTGACTGGTTTTTTTGGACTTGGGGATGTCTGCTCTGCTCAGTTGCTGAATGATCAGAAATAATACTTACCCAAGAAACTATTCAGTGCAAACCTCTGCTAGAGTGCAACTAATTTAAAACTGTGAGGTTAGGATTTTCAGTGGTGGCTGAGAAGACAGATACCCAATTCCTGTTAGGTTTAAGGGAAAGCTAATTTCCCTCAGAAACCTGTTAGTAGGTTGCAGTGTAATGGACATGTTGATACTTAGCTACATAGTATAAGATAAAATGTTCTGGACTATTGGATGAAAAAATTAAGCTATTTCGTTTAACGTTTCTGCCTTTTGTCTCTGACAAGGCAAACAAGTTAAACAATTGACTTTTTCATAGATATGATTTCTTTAACATATAATAAAGTGGTAGAAAAGCTAACAAAAATTACCCAAGAATTAATCTTAATCCCTGTTAATGATACTCACTACTTTCCTCTAAGTAGGCCAGTATAAGGAACAGGACCATGCTAGAATCATGGAGAAGATTTGGAATTAAAGAGAAGGGTGAATCGGTGACAGCCACGAACTAGATTTATTGTACATAATAGAGAAGCCAGGGTGAGCCTGGATGTGTGGAGATACACAGGAGCAGAGCAGTCTCTAGTCACTCAACTAAACTCTGCTGCAGAATCTGTAAAGAAATCTGTTTTTCATAAATCTCCATATTGGAACCTGTTGATAGGGATGTATGATACTAACTTCACGTAATGGCAGATCCATCTAAACCTGCCATCATCTGCACTATAAACTAAAGAATTAGAGAGCTGCATAAAGTGTAAGATTGCCAACTTATATGGAGGTCAATATGAGTTTACAGATGAAAATAACCATTTTTTTTCCTGTGTTTGACAGTTTTGGTCCTGTTGTATAGGCAAGTACTTACAATATCAGTATATGATATTTAGTAGAAAGGGAGTCTGTATCAGGAACTTTTCTGGGACAGCTATTTTGGCCAGTTTCCTCATGCAGATGCCCCCCCCTCCCCGTTCTTTTGCACAACAAGGAGGATATCACAGAGATTCTGTAAAGACAAATTCAACACAATCTGCAAAGCATTAAGGCCCAGATCCTGTATAATTTGTGTACCTAATTGTCTCTGAGGGCCTGGGGAACAACTAATCATACACTGGATTCCAGTGCAGATACTGATTGTGAGAAAATTTACATCATACCAGTAGCGAGAGGTGGAATTCCTTTCACTGAAGTTTAGGTACCCACAGTGTACAAAGAACTAGCTCCTGAGGTTCCCACTATTGTTAGAGAAGGTTTTGTAAACAGTTGATGGTAGTTAGGGTACAATTTATCTGACCAAACATAAGCATCTGTTTTAGGAGGGGATGAATCAAGTTTTAAATGCTATTGGTTAGAGTAAGTAGCTCTCTCCTGAGTACAAAGGAAGTCTAGAGCAACTAGCTCGGATGCAAACACCTCCGCCTTAGACAGCCACACACAGCCTCTTCAGATGCTTTTACATTTTACAGGGGATCATATATCTCTTACCATTCCCAGGATGCTGAGATGACTGTTCTGCAGCTTGCAGGGCAGGGATGTGACACTGAAGAGCAGCTGAACCTTCCCAGCTCCAACGTGCAAGAGCAGTGCTGCAGGAAGAGCTTCTTGCTGAAGGAAGGCTGTGCCAGTCAGACGTGCTGGGCAAAGGGATTAGATCTTCAGGGAATGGTTGCAGAATTTCACTGGAGCATGAAGGAGGTTTTCAGCTGATTTGGAAAAGCGGGAGCTGACACATTCCTTTGTGCTGAAGCCGGGTGGCATGGATAAGCTGTGCGCACAGATGGTGCTCTGGCTGCTGATCTTGTAGCTCTGTGCAATCATAGAAGAGTTAGCCTTCCAAACGTGCCAAACCCCTACCCACTTTTTTCCAAGCCTCTTTCCATCCCCTCTCCTTCATCCTAAAACAACCCTAGCAATTAAAATACCATCAATCTCTGCAAAATATGGGTGTGAATCGTGGGCAATTACAAAGGAAGATGAGGAGTTCATTTAGGAAACTGCCAGTTCAATTCTGAGTGGGAGGCAGACTCTTTATAAAAGCACCACAGCACTTTTTCAACCTTGTGGAACTAGACTGACAAACTTAACAACTAGTTCACAAACAGTGCCACTGGTCAAAAATGGGACAGTAAAGTTTCACTGTACCAGTAGATGTAGCACCTGTAATGAAAAATATTTTCGTGTTTCATCAAGGAAGAAGTTGGAGAAGCTGAAACCTTTAAACATTTCTGGATGCTAGCATATGAGTCATATGATTACAGTTTGAGAAGAGGACTGCACAGGTTTGCTGCTTTTAGCCTGGAACAGATGTCCTTCAGAAGTTCCAAAACTGTGACAGAGTGCACAAAAGAAACAGTAAGTACTTCATTTTTAAAATGATTTGAAGTTATAATAGGTATGGGAAGTATTCCTTTTTCACTTCTTCAACAATCAAAGTAATTACTCAAGGACAAAAAATACTTACAAATGAAACCCATGAATTTAAGGCCATGTATTTTTACCAAATGGCATTACTCCATAAAATGCCACATAGAGGTACACAATGACCCTGGGTGAAGCCAGTGAGTAGTTTAGCACAGCTTGTAAATTCTGTGTAAATGAAATTTACACAGACAATAAATTACAATAACAAATAAAAAATGAACTGAAATAATGTGCTGAAAACTTATGAGAATTCACTCACTTTCAACAACAGGTGGGAAAGATACACACCTGGCTCTTAGAAAGTGTGTCACTTTCTCCTGCAGCACAAGTGAAAAAAATGTCAAATGGCACAGTACCATAAAGTACTGGAAACTGTTTTTAATTGCATCTTATACCTAAGCACACAATGAACATGATGTGTTCTATACAGCATTACATATCAGACAGCATTGTGCTGTATGCCATCAGAAGGGCTGTCTTCATTCATGGATAGGTTACCCTATCCATATTGATTCTTCCACACATCTCTTCAGGACCTAGATGCCAACTGTACCAACAATCATCTGTGTCTTAATGTAGGCTGGCTGAGCAAGGGTTAAAAGATGGTACATTTCTTTGAGCTTAAGAGAAACCTGAGAAAGTTCCTTTCTCGTGAAAAGAGTATCAAATTGTAACAAAAAAAATCATATGGATATTTTTAAAAAATAAGCTCATTAAAATATATTTCTGAGTAATGCATAGTCAGCTGTGTGATGTATATATTGTCTACAAGGAGAAGAGTACGTATGTAAACTTTATGATTAGTTTTCCATATTCTAAGAAACGTAACTTGGAGAGACAGGAACACATACAGGACAAAGTTTTTAATCTTTCCAGCTTAGTTCTGTTTGTCTCAAAGACAATTCATTCGACACTTCCAGAGATTTCATCAGCAAGTCAAAAACTGAGCTTGAAGACCATCCAATTAAGCTTCATGAACATATCTAACTTTTCAAAATTGTTACAAGAATAATTTTTAAGCAAAACAAAAGGGTGAGTGGCATTGCTGCTTGTAACAGCCGAGGATTTTCAGAATTAGAACTAACTGATGTACAAGCAAGCATACAGCGAGTAGATGTAGTCGACTCACTTTTGAAACCATTTAGAGATAAATTGCTTTCCCAGCTACCGGAACTGAGGACTGAAGTGTGTGCGAAATTCAAGCTCTAAGCTGTATGTGAGAATCTGTTTTCTGTGATGAATACTCTAAAAATAAACAGAGTATTCTTGCCTCAAGAACATCTAACAACTCTTTAGAAAGGGTAACAACTGGTTGTATACCAAACTTCCAATACCTTAATGGAATATCACCTTCCACACTACATTTTGCAGTTTACAGAAATCTCTATGTTTAAAAAGAAATGGAATTAGGTAAAAAGAGGATTTTATCAGTTTGAAGAAAAAGCTGTCTAAAACGTGAGCAACAAAAAATACAGTAAAATGGTTTATTCCTTGTATTTGTAAATCCAACTAAATGTTTTGTCAGCCTCTTTGAATTCCAGTTAACAGAAAGTAGATCTTAATAAAGGTTCAGTAGTTCTGGTTGAGGACTAGTAATGAAAAGACCACAGAAAACCCTTTGAAGAAATGATAATTTCCATATTGTCTGCGGAGACAGGGTAGCACATTGGTAAAAAGAATGAATGAGAGGGCAAAATATATGCTGAGAATACAGAGAAATACCAAGAATGTACTCACTGCATAAGCACTGCCAATTTGAAGCACTCCAATGAAGCAGTGGACCTCACCAAAAAATAGCATAACTAGTTACTTAAAGACTGTATCATAGTTATGCAAACACAAACAGCTGTGGCAGTTTTAAATGGGCAAATTTAAACCTGTTATTTCTTGGATGACCTACTTGACATTACAGTTTTAAATTTCTTTGAATGACAGAAGTGTACAGCAATGCACTAGTTGCTTTGAGAAGACCATGTTTGAAAAACAGCGCTCAGCTCTGCAGCCTTGTCTTACGTGGAAATGGTGCCAGACTAAGTTACAGCCTGTGAGCAAACAGGCAACTGAATTGAGCCTTTGGTGGTATGAGTTTTTGAACTAGATGCACTAAACTGATTGTTTAACCAGCACTGGCTGTGAAATGCCATTAGCAACTCAAAGTTGGTACTTAAGCGTATCTTCCAATTTCTCACATTCCCTGCTGGCATGTATTTATCCCCTTGGTCATCTAAGGCAGATTGACTACACTTGTTTACGCATATATTTATATATATTTATGCATATTTCTTATTACTGTATTTGAAAAAGAGAGATAGGTAGAATTTAACCTGTGAGATTGAATCTGAACCAAAAGTTAACAAGAGCAAATGACAGTTTATCAATTTATTCCAAAATGTTCACAGATCTATGTAAGTAGAAACTTCATTCTTAACCACTTTTGTTCTGGCCTTTTAAATAAGAAAAATCTTGGTGCTGTATAATTTTATACTTTATGATCTCCATTTTGGCACCATATAAAAGATTCAAGACACACAGTCTTTCTCAAGGTCATGTTTTTGGTTATTATTGTTTTTCTTTCCATGTTATTTTTAAAAGACTGTCTGTGTTACGTAGAGTGCTCCATTCCCTAAAACCTGACTCACTCCCGGAAAATCTGCATGATTAAGGACTGGCAGAGTTAGGCTCAAGTGAGTGGCATGCAGCACAGCACTGCTTTTAAAGGTCAGTGCTCAAGGGGCAGTGGTTTCTCTTAAACTCACTCCTCATGGTAAATGAAATGAGGAGAACATTGTCTGGGGACAGGAGAGCTGCTGCCTCTTCTGCCTTGCTGATATTCATCAAGCCTTATTTGCTGCTCCGGCAAATCTGATGTTGGACAGTTTATGGGCAAAGACCAGCAACCCTTTCCTAGTTCTATGATTGAAGCAGAAGACATTAATGCTTCAAGTTTGGGTACTATGTGCAGACCTTTCTTATGTTCCTGAGAACTGCTAAACTTGTGAGGAGCTCGCAGAAATGCTTATTATTCCCTCTGAATAAACCCTACATTGGAGGGAATTTGACAAGACAATTTTCTAACGTTAAAGAGAGTTAAACAGATAGGAGCGGACGTAAGCTATGTATATCAAAATTCTTACACCCTGCCATATGTCCATAAGTGTGATTTACAGCAGAAACAACATATGTCCAACAGATATTTTGTTCAAGTTGTTAAGCTTAACTACCTGTATTTCACCTTAGTACATATACATATTCACAGCAAAAGCTCATTTATAGGTTTGCCTTAAATAGGAAGCTGTGATTTAAAGTTCATGTAGCTCATTTATTTAGTGCAAGCCAACTTAGACAGCCTAAGTTGCAGTCTATATCAAGACATAGCAAGAGTGTAGCCAGTAGGTTGAGAAGTGACTATTTCCCTCTATTCACCACCTGGAAGACCGCACCTGAAATACTGGGTCCAGTTTGAGGCTCCAAAGACATTGACAGACTAGAGTAAGTTCAACAAAGGGCCACCAAGATGATTGAGGGTGGACCACATAACATCCAAGGTGGTGCTGGAGGAACTGACTTTGTTCAGCCTTAAAGAAGACTAAAGGGAAATCTAACTAATGTCCACAACAGGAGAAATGCAGGGCTAGGACATATGGCACAAGCTGGAATATGGGAAACTCTGACTCGGTACAAGGAAATTTTGTCTTACTGTGAGGGTTGTCAAATCCTGGGATGGGCTGCCCAGTGAGAGCAGTATCTCTCATGTCGGACGTACTCAAAACTCTTCAGGACATAGCCTGAGGTAACCTGCTGCATGTAGATCTGCTTTGAGCATGAGGTTGGATGAGAAGCCCTCTGGAGGTTCCATCTAACATATATGGTTCTGTGATTAAATGATTCATGGCTTGTCATGGTTTATGGGATGGCAATTTAAGTGTGCACAAATAAAAGTATCCACAGTTGCTTTGGAGATGGTCACCCAGCAGCATATTTCATACTGAACAACCCATTTGCTATTTGACTCTTTCCGACCTTGGTGTTAGTGTTTTCATGGGCTTTTGGTTCAAGGCGGTGTTTATGGGGCCCTTCCCTGCCACTCTTTTATGAGCAATAAAAACTGCTGTTGTTTATTGGAAATGCATTTCCATTAAGCATTTCAGTTGTGCCCGAACACAGAATCACCTTGTAACAGGAAATAACACCTCCTCCCCCTTTCATGGGAAGCCAACTCTCACTGGCTTAACAGCTTCTAGGAACTTGCAGTTCTTCTTTACTTCCTCCAGGAGTTTAGAAGAGAGAGAAAGGAACATATTTTCCTTAGCTATGGAATCCCCAGATGACTTGAGCTGGACAGATTGTAAAGATTTGTAGCATTTCACTATACTTCCCATGACATTAGGAGCAGTAAAAATATATGTTAAGCTAGAAAGAGTATGTGGAGTAGAGCACAATAGCAACACCCCTTAGATGAGTGAAACACCACTCTTGGCTACTTGTAAGAGAAGGAAAGGGAAGACCTACAGGCTGTTGCAACCATATATTATACAAGTGTAATTATACAATTACTAAAACTCACGGCATGCGTTTATATCTGCTGGTAGACCAAAAAAAAAACCCCACAACTAAATTGACTTTGGAAAAGAAACAGGGGCAGGAGAATTGAAACTCCTGGCTCTTTATTTAACCAGCAAAGAAATCTATTTTACAACAAGCTAGGAGCATTCCATTAAGAGTCTCAGAAGTGCTGAAGGACTAAGAGCAAGGCCCTTTCTGAAGAGATAGCCTGAATTAGTAAAGATCTAAGGGGGTTCTCAAGACATGTTTTCAATTTCAGAAACGTCTGTAAATCACTGAAATCACTGAAGTTACTCCTTGATACTCCATTTACATCCTGTCCTCTGACAAGAGCATAATACTGAGCTATAACCAAAGCAAGGAGCATTACCTTTGACAAAGGAAGAGTTCTTGTTCAGAGTGTCCTTTGAAAGAAAAGGACAGAAGAGGGAAGATAAAGTTGCTGATCCCTGAAACTACCTGAAATATTTATGCAAATTTACCTAAGTGATAGAAAGTAAAGGAGCATTCCTGTTCTGGATAGCAGCTTCTGTAAAGTTTGGGATGAGAATTGTCCAAGCATCAGTGCTGTAGCCACAGAGTAAGCAAAGTCTCCTGGTTCCTGTTCTTGGGAGCAACAACAAGGGCTGAAGCACAGTTCAGTGAATCAGCCCATCCAGCTATACACTGAGGAGACATTCCCTTGAACCTCTGAGTTTTTGCCTAGGAGAGAGGCATCAGGCACACAGCAAAATACTGAGTAGAACCTATTGATGGATTTAACAAAGCCCAGAAGGGCAGCAACACTGGCTGGAACCATAGAATGGTTTGGGTTGGAAGGGACCTCAAAGATCATCTAGTTCCACCCCCCCTGCCATGGCAGGGACGCCTGCCACTAGACCAGGTTGCTCAAGGCTCCATCCAACCTGGCCTTGAATGCCTCCAGGGATGGAGCATCCATAGGCCCCATGGGCAACCTGTTCCAGTGCCTCACCACCCTCAGAGCATAGAATTTTCTTCTAATTTCCAATCTAAATCTAATCTTCCAGTCTGAACCCATTACTCCTCATTTTAATGCTACAGGCCTTTGTGAAAAGTCCCTCCCCAGCCTTCTTGCAGGCCCCCTTCAGATACTGGAAGGCCACAATAAGCTCTCCCCTGAGCCTTCTCTTCTCCGGGCTGAATAAGCCCAGTTCTCTCAGCCTGTCTTTGTAGGAGAGGTGCTCCAGCCCTCTGGCCATCTTTGTAGCCCTCCTCTCGACCTCTTCAATGAGCAAGTCCTCAGTTAAGCTGGCTGCCAAGAGAGCTTTTTTGAAAGGTTACCGAATATAGAACTAAACAAATACAGCAGCTGTTGTCTTTACCTCCGTGGCCTTGCAAATAAATATGCAATCTTTTATTTTTGCTCTTGACAGATTATGCAAATACCTCATTCATCCTTACACCTGCTCAGGCAATACCCGCCACACCTTCCTGCGAGGAACAGCACACCTGTGCAGGCTGGGCTGCTTGTAGCCAAGGCTCTGAGCACGGCGTGGAGCAAAGGCACCCCCTCTACGCTGCTCCACACGGCAGTTTTGGGGGACTGGGAAAACGAGGCAAAGGGCTGAGGGCTGAGGCGCGCCGCTCATCTCGGACGCGGCACGATCCCCCTTCCTCCGAGCCTCTTCTCACGCTGCAGCGGCTGCCTCCCGCCACGGCACGGCACGGCACGGCACGGAGCCCCTTCCCCGCACCCGGAGCCCAGCAGGCGGAGCGA
>VZZY01013560.1:156016-256599 GCA_013400335.1 Eurystomus gularis
CGGCGGGGTCCCCGCAGCGCCCCGGTACGGGTGCCGTCCCCCGGGCAGGGTCCGGGGCAGCGGGAGGGCAGCGGCCGCACCGCGGAGGCTCGCTTGCCGCCACCTCCCCTTCGAGCCACCCCAGACCCTTCCCCAGCGCCGGCACTGCGGTCCTGGTGCCAGTGCTGCTGGCTAACGGAATCACGTATTTCGCCCTTTTTTTGGCTTACTTGCTCTCAGAACCGATGTAAATCCTCCGCGGGCCTTCCTCTGCCGAAAGTTAGCTGCGATTTGGTGCCCACCCCTGAGTATTCTGGGGAAAAGATTGGGGGAAAAGAAAGGCTCCCGGTGCTGCGCGGTGTGCAAATAAACGCTCTCAGCTGGAGAGTTTGTATCGAAGGAGAGCAGAAAGGGTCCTGTCAAACACTACCTGGGGAATCAAATGCCACCTCAGGTTTCCCTCCATGCTCTGAAAGCAGCTGATTCTTTGCCCAGGTAACTGTCCCGCCGACAATGTCAAACTTGTCCAATTTATTTCATTGCTTACTGACCTGCCAGCTCATCTCTGCTTGAAACCGGGGCAGCCCCTCATCCCTCCCTCAGCCTTGTCTTACTGACAAGACCAAAACGCCTTTCCTCAGCCCAGACAGGGCAGTTACAAATAAAAGTGGCAGAACAAAAGAAGGCTTTGCTTAAAAAAGGAGTTGGAAGTAGGAATCAAGAGAAAGTAATGGACATCTTCAACAAGTGAAAAGATTTATGGGAAGAAAGGGATACTACATTCTTTGGCTAAGCTACATCCTCCTGGCTGGATCTATGATGAAGAAAGCAAAAAACTGTGAAATTTGCCTTCCCTCTCACCCTTCTACTACTGTGTGTAAAGATGACCCGCTTTTATTTTGCGCTGAAAAAATGATGAGATTGTGGAGCACCCGACAGTCCTGGGACCTCTCCAAATCTCTAGTCTGCTAATATATGCAAGCATAATTCTTGGGTGTAAATACATGGGTTGAAGGAAACAGCTCAGCAGAGCTCTGAACTTCTTCCTAGCCTTGGCTATGCAAATTGTGGGGTTCTCTTACATTTTTAACCTAGTGGACTAAAGGTGTATTGATGAGGAATCCCTTACTGCCACTTGTGCTTAGGCTAGTAGTTGAGAATTGATTATCCACTAAAATCTGCAGGATAAGCTTGTATAAATAGCTGGTATATCTCAGCTACATAGGTTGTGGTGTTTCACATCTCAGACTTACACTATTAATTGTACGGTAAATGTAGACTAAACAGTACAGCATAATTCTGAACAGTTTAGCTGGGGGAAAAAATACCTTTCAGTTCATACAGTCAATCTGTTGCTTTGCAGAAAGAGCTTGCACTAAGAAATACTTCAGGATATTGTGTGGGATGCAGGCAAACACAAAGGGCTCAGTCACGTGCTGATAGACAACCTTTCTCTTTTAGAAAATCCCACCTAAGCATGTCACTGATAGTGTGGCGGGTTAACCTTGGCTGAGTGCCACGTGCCCACCAAGCCTCTCTATCACACACCCCCCCCTTTTCTTCCCCTCTCCCTCCTCAGCAGAGCAAAAAGAAAGGGGAGGAAAATAAGATGAGAAACAAAAAGCAGTTTAATAATAATAGAAGCAAAAGCCAAGCAAATCTGGGTGCGGAAGCAAAGGAAAACAAAGTTTTATTCTCTACTTCCCATCAGGAGGCCATGTTTGGCCACTCCCTGGGAAGCAGGGCTCCAAGACACATAGCGGTTGCTCTGGAGGGCGATGGAACGGCCCCCCCCTCCTCCTTCTCCCTAGCTTTATAGCTGAGCTGACGTCATATGGTATGGAATATCCTTTTGGTCAGTTTGAGTCAGCTGTCCTGATTGTGTCCCCTCCCAAGATCTTGCCCACCCCGTCCCACTGGGGGGGTGAATGTTGGGAAGAGCCTTGGTGCTGTGCGAGCACTGCTCAGCAGTAGTCACAACACGGGTGTGTTATCAACACCCTTTTAGCTCCCGGCACAAAACACTGCTGCTATGTGGAAAACCAGCTCAGCGAGAGCCACTACAGATAGTTACTGGGGACAGAGAAGGATGAAAACCTACAATGAAGTGGATCTGATTGAAGAAAAAAAAAAAAAAAGAAAGTACTGTGAATCCAAAGGCAGTAATAGGTGAAGCCAAGGAGTCCCCAGGTGCATGGTGCTCACCTAGCATGCCACCCACGGTCTGGGCAGTCTGCATATGGATGAGCACATTTTACATATGACTGAAGTCCAAGTCGCCAATTAACTGTAGAACATCCATATATCCATCCGTGCCTACTGAAGTCTTAGGGCAGACTAGAATTTGGCTCAGCCCATGTAGGGAAGGCAACAAAATGTGATTGTGATGCCAGTGGTGAAATTCTTACTGAGATCAGCAGGGGAACGATTTGCTCTTCTCCTTGACTGCAGTCAGAAATGAATCCCTGATTGGCAGCCTCCAAGGAGCTATGTTTTCTCAAACATTACACAGAAAGGAAATATTATGTATAACTGAGTTTTAATTGTTCTTGATATTTTCAGTGTGAATAGATTACACAGTCATTTCAGAGAAATGCTGTTCTTTCGGTTCTATTAGAGTGGTATTTTTGCTTGCCTCGTGGCACAAACTTTTCTAAAAGAAGGTTTCGTAAAGAAACCTTCATTAATTAGTTCTCTGGTATTAAGGAGGGGTATAAATCTGTAAGAATTTCATAACTATTTAAGGGAAACACTTTCTATTAAGGAAAAGCTGGAAGATTATTATTACATGGTGCTGTTCCATGTAACATTCCCATAGGTATTAATGGAAGTTTTGTGCTAAGTCAGCAGTAGTTTTAGGTAGTGGATTGTAAAAAAGGATATGCTGCCCAGCAGGATCTTAATCCTTCTGCATTTACTTAGGCAAACTTCGTCTTTGAAATGCTTTTGAAATCTGTCCCAATTTTCAGCAGGAGTCATGCCTGAATAATATTACGGGATCGGGCTTCAAATGTAAGGGCAACAGAATTTAAGTATATTAAGACAGATCTTCTCTTAATTCTGTGATGTAGAATGTGGGTTAGAGGAGGAAAGAGCTGTACCTTTGCTTATTACTTTTTGTCTTAGCCACCGTCGACTGATTTGTCCACATGTTCTTGTACTGTTCTGTTCTCAGGGAGAGCTCTGTTGACTAGACCAGGCTGCTGTGAGGATGGGGCCCCTGGAAGCAGCAGTAGGTGAAGAAAACCAGACAGATGAAATGAAAATGGAGCTGTTCACGAAGCTGTACGTGCCGAGATACACCACACCACTCAACGAATTGGCTCTGGACCCTAAACCAGAACTGAAGGACAGCACAACGCTAGTTGAAGTGCAGATAATCCTCATCTTTGCTTACTGCTCCATTATCCTGCTGGGGGTGATTGGAAACTCTCTTGTGATCCATGTGATCATCAAGTTCAAAAGCATGCGCACAGTGACTAACTTCTTCATTGCCAACCTGGCTGTGGCTGACCTGCTGGTGAATACATTGTGCCTGCCCTTCACTTTGGTTTATACGCTGTTGGGTGAATGGAAACTGGGTCCGGTCTTGTGCCATCTGGTGCCTTATGCCCAGGCTCTTGCCGTGCATGTGTCTACTGTTACGTTGACTGTGATTGCTTTGGATCGACATCGCTGCATCGTCTACCACTTGGAAAGCAAAATCTCTAAGCGGATCAGCTTCCTGATTATAGGAGTTGCCTGGGCAGTCAGTGCCCTGTTAGCAAGTCCTCTGGCCATATTCCGTGAGTACTCTCTGATTGAGATAATTCCTGACTTCAAGATTGTGGTTTGCTCTGAGAAGTGGCCAGGAGAGGGGCAGCTCAACTATGGCACCATCTACAGCATCTCTATGCTCCTGATCCAGTATGTGCTGCCTCTGGCAGTCATCTCCTATGCCTACACCCGTATTTGGACTAAGCTCAAGAACCACGTTAGTCCTGGGGCAGGTAATGACCAGTACCACCACCGGCGGCGGAAAACCACCAAGATGCTAGTGTGTGTGGTTGTGGTGTTCGCTGTCAGCTGGCTGCCATTTCACACTTTTCAGCTAGTCAGTGACATTGACAGTCAGGTGTTAGACCTGAAAGAGTACAAACTGATTTACACAGTGTTTCATGTCATTGCCATGTGCTCAACATTTGCTAACCCCCTTCTGTATGGCTGGATGAATAACAACTACAGGACGGCCTTCCTCACAGCCTTCCAGTGCGAACAGCGGCTGGACTCCATCCACCCTGAAGTATCAGCAGCTTTCAAAGCCAGGAAGAAACTAGAAGCAAAGAGGATTCAATTCCCTGGAGACTCTTTCACACAACCTACCAATGTCTAAGATGTCTGACTTTAAAGAAGAAATTAGTATGTTGTGGACAAAGGGATAAATCCATTCTGACACATGCATTTTTAATGCATACTTTTATTCATAAATGGTGCAAGAAAAGTAGCAGGGAAGTCAAGGCAGGTGGTATGATTTGAGGGTAGTGGATTGGCGTCAAGAGTATGTAACTATACAACTGCAAGGAAATAGAAGGGAGAGACTTTGTTCATGGCTGTCTCTAACAGGGTGAGAGACACTCCCATCCCTCCCATCTATTTTTGACAAATCTAAATGAGAAAGGCAGAGTTTGCTGGTTCTGCTGTAGAAGGCAAACAGCTGATTTGTAGCACAGGAATATTGATGGTCAGAGCAGGTAATTTTTATACTGGATATGGAGATCAGGGTGAGCGGGAGTCTGCCAGGAGAAAAAAGCCTGTGGGAGGGGAATGGGCTGTGCTGGTTAAAGCTCAAACTTTTCAGACCCCTTCTCTCCCAACAGGCATCATTTGTGAAGATAAGAGAATTAAAAAGAGAAATATGTTACTGCTTTTTGGCTTGTACTGAAGTACTTCAAATGAGAGCATTTGAAATGGATAAGGGGAAAAAAAAGAAAAATGAAAATTAAAAAAAACAACCAAAACAACAGATTCAATGTGAAGAAAGGTCACATTTCTACATAAAATGAAATGTGGGGCTTGATCAATCAAATGGGGTAAAAAAAGTCTTTCCTTAAGAATTGGCTTGTGGTTATACTGGTGAGAAAATCATGAGCCTGTGACCTGATCAGTCATTCTCTGCAGATCCTGCGCTGGGAACGGCTCACAAATGCAGTGCTTTAAAGTGGCATTTGAGGGCAAGGAATACAGGCTCGGGTCTTCTGTGAGCACTTCATAAACTGCCAATATTTTAATTTTCAGGACCTGCTTAAATGTCTAACGTGTTATTAACTTCACAGGGCTTTGAATTGTTGCTGCTTTCTCCTTGGATAATAAAACAGCAGATAATTTTGATCCTCTGGAAATGCTGCTAAATGGTAATGTGCTTTTCCTTATTGTGGTTTTATGTCACACACTCATCTCGTCTTGGAGCTTTTTCCATCTTTAGCCTTTGTAAAAATTAAGAGCATCTGAATGACTGTAAGCTAATAACAGTATGCTAGGTTTATGTGATAACTTATCAGTTATTCTGCATGCTGTAGTTAATAGTTAAATTCCTTTTTTGCTCAGGTATGAAATTTTAATCTGTTTACTGTGTTGTACAAAACAATGTTCAACTCTTCTGTGTCTTTGTTTAGCCTCTTTGAACTCATTAAAGAGATGAAGAAAATTTCAATCCATGCTTATTCCGAGCTGCCCTGTTCCTTATCTAGAATAAAAATAAGCATGATACTTTCACTCGGAGTCTTTTTCCACACCTAGATTTCACCTGCCTCATTTTTACTCTCCATTTTTCATTGTTCCTAAATTCTTTGTATTCTCTCTTACAAATTTAAAAACCAAAAAAACTAGTTCTGAAGTGTTAGCAATGTAATGAATGGTATCAGATCTCTATCAAGTGGAGAAATTCATCTTTGTGTATGCAGTATTTGGCACCACCTTTTAAATATCCATGAAATCATTTGGACTTACATTTTCAGGAGCAGAGAAGGGAGATCTAGAGAATTAGCTAGTGTTTATTCAAGCAGGAAAAAGTATCCATCATTCTTAAACAGTTTTACAAAAATAGATTAATTCTCAACCATGGTGAGAGCATGATATTGTCCACAAGTTATTTTTGTCTGAGTATTAATAATATGGAAAATGTAAGCTCAAAACTGTTATGGATGGGGAAGGATTACAGAAGTGTGCAATTATTACGGACATCAATCCTACATATGTTGCAGCTGAGTCTGAACCCTTCATCAATAGTATTATTGCCACAAATAGCCTCCTTTATTTAAAAAGGAAATGGTTTTAAAGTTCTGTTTCAACTCTTTTAAGCCTGTTAGAGTGTGGTATATAGACAGTTTTGAAGTGACCATGACAAAGTGTGCTAAAGCTACAATTGCTAGGCTAATACTCCATAATTTTAAGTCTGCTTTATGTCATCCTGTATGAAAGTGATTAATTACAAATTATCTTTCAGTCTATTTCATGGTATCTTTATTTTACTGCTTCCTGAGCTTTCTCTGCAGCCATCATGTTGAACCAAAGTTGTTACACTAATTTATTGCATTGTTTTCCTTTCTGCCCTGTGGAGGTGATGCATGGGTTAGTGCCCACAAACCTCTGTACAATGTGCCACTGCAGGGTGTGGACTTTTCCATGGGACTTGAAGAAAGGATGTGGAAGAGCCCTCACACACAGCCTGTTGCATAGCTTAGTCACTGCTCAGGACTCGGCATGTGCACAAACACAGCTGCACACTTTAGTACCCCTTCATGTTGTAGGAAAATTAGACATTTTCTTACCAAAAGCAATGAAGTAGCAATATCTCTCAGATTTGGAAGGTGGTATGGATGTCTGCACCTGATCGCGACAGCTGCCCCAAATCCCAGGTGTCAGAAGAATGTGGAAACAATAGGATTTGTCCCCATTTCCCACTAAGGGAAAGTGAACCTGTAAGCAGGCTCTAACCACTGGACAGAGGAGTCTGCAGGGGAGCCTCTGCTTTGCCTGAAATAGGAACTGAAATTCAGGTCTCCCCATTCACCTGTTAGTGCTTTAATTAATTAGTTGGGGTTTTTTTTTAAGCATTATGTTCTCTTCCCATTAAATAGGCACAAGTTCTATACAAAGTCAAAGAACACCAGCAGCAACCCTCATTGAAGAATTTGCTAGCAGTGGGGCACCCAAAATGAAATGTCACCACTGATTCAGGGCAAGAATGTCAACTAGTGGCACTTCACCTCTCAGGAGAGTGACCGAGCCAGCATACTGCAGCCTCTCCTGAGGTAGCAACATAAGTCTTCCTAGAGCTATTCTATTATATTTAGACAATTAAACGTTGAATATAATGATTTTATGGGCAGGTAGTTATGACCTTTGCATGGCACTCAGGTTCCAGGCCAAGGATATCAAAACAGAGGTAGACAGAATTTAAGTTAGGCCCCCCACATTCTTCATAAGTGCTTCTACTATAAAGGTGCTGAAATACAGAGAGGAGGAGAGCAAGGAGAGTAGCACCATGCTAATCTCTGGGTGGGTATTACTTTGGTCTCTCATTTGGAGTTGGCTTATAAAAAGGAGACCCATCCACCACATGGATCCCATCATGATGGAATCTTAGCTGGTCAGCACTTAGTTCTGGGCCCCCCTAGGTATATTTTGATGCCTTGCAAGTTTTACTGGCAGAAATCATAGAATAACAGGTTGGAAGGGACCTCCAGGCTTAGGTGGCAGCAATGTACTGTGCAGTGCATAACTGGATACGTACAGTTGCACCCATACTTTCTCGCAGCACTGGCTGGCCACAAGCCGGCTCAAACCTGGAGGCAGAAGAGCTGCACTCGTGCACTGTCCTTGCACACTTTTGCTTTGGAGGAGGACATAGCAGCTTGGTACCAGCACTGCACACACAGTGCTGTGTTGCTTCTAGACAAGTGTTAAAAGTCACGTTGCCTGTGCAGGGCTACAGCCATTGGACTACAAGTCGAGAAGTTATCCTGAGAAAGCTTTCCAGGGTCTTATGGGAGACCAGTGAAGCTGGGTATGTGGGAACAGTGCTGAACCCTCTCACCTAGCCCTGTGAGTAAATAGTCTTCACTGAGAATTGTGAGCTCCATGTAGAGCAGCAGACTGTGACTGAGCAGAAAGTATATCACTGTGAATCTGAGAAAAAAACAGATTTGAGAGCATAAGCAATTAAAATAGAGGGACAAAGCCTGGACAACAAATGTCTTTAGTATACGTATCTATTTATATACAAATTGTATGGTGGATCTGTGCAAAAGGTGTTTGTTAGGGTTATGTTTGTTGGAAATTATCTATTGCCCCACAGCGGGTATAACCATGTCTTGTATAAAATGTGTGATGGACATACTTAAATAGCCAAAATAATAACTTAAGCTCGATAACACTAATAGTAATAGCTAAATGGAAAATATTATCTGCATTTTATCTGTCAGGCCACAAAAGAACAACTGAATTCACAGATTAGTATAATCCATTTCCTTGCTTCATAGTTTCTAAACTGCCTCAGGGATTTTTCTTATATTAATCCAGATAATGACCTTAAGGGATTAATTTTGTCTTTGGATCCCTGAGTTATTTACCTGGTACTGTCATTATAAATGTCAATCCACAATAAGGGAACAGGTTCTTTGCCCTAAGAAGCTACAAGATGTATGTAAATCTATGCAAGGTTAGTGTTACTGAAGAGCCATGTTTTTAGTACTGCAGTATAAATGCTTATTTATGCAATCAGTAGTGATTTTCATACCTCATCTTTTGTAAATAATGTTTATTTTGATGTTATTTTAAAAGAAAATTAATACAAGGCTAGTGAGGAAGTCTGAAGCTGCTATAAAACTGGAGAAATAAGAAAGTCAGAGGATAAATGACTTCTTCAAAAAGCAAGATAAAAAGCACAAGAACGGGACTAGTGAGGATGTAATTGATTTATAGACTTTCCTTCTTCCCTTTGTCTGAACAGTGAGAGAAACGTGTTAAAATGAAACCAGGGCAAATGAAGACACAGATCAAGTGCATGCACAAAGAGACAGTGTTGCCTGGGGAATCTGAGGAACTTTGAGGAGAAATTCCCGTGATCATTTCAGCCTTAAAATTCACATGATGTTCTCAAGCAAGTAAACCTGTGTCTATATATTATTTCACCTAAATGAAGTATAGGTCAACAGCTCTGTACTGATAATGTATCAGAAGCAATGGATGTGTTACTAATTCTAGCCAGTACATGGGATGAATAATGCATACATACTCCTCATAAGCTCATTTCAGATGGGATATATGAAAAAACTGGTGCATGTGTTAATATCTTTCTCCTCTCAGATTTCACTGAGCTCCTCTGGAAGGAAGAGAGCTTCAAGCTATAAAACTTAAAGACTGTGGAATTACGTATCTGATGATAGAGGCACAATTTAGCTTGAAAAAATTATTATAATTTTTTTTTTTTTTCTGATACTGCATAAGAGGAATAGGCTGTGGCTTGCTTCTTGGATGTGGAGCTGAATTTGCACAAGTGGAGTTTATATTAAACAGACTTTTACTTGTATACTCTCATCATCTACTAACACTGCTATACAGGATATTTTCAACAGTAGAATCTATGCTTGCACATCCATGGGGCCAAACTATTTCTATCCCTTCAAGGCTGGCACAGAAAAATAGAAGTCCTATTTACTGGCATCCTCCAAAATTAGAGCTGTTTGTACCCAACCGGATTTTAAAGTTTGGTGGCAGCACTGTGACATTTTAATTTATTTAAGGTAACTAAGCTGGTGAAATAGCTAGTCTTGCTCTCGTTGCGCATTGGCTCAGGACAAGCCCATCCCTGCAGAGCATTGACACAGCTACCCAGCCATTGCCACCAAACTGAACCTGAAGATTGGAGCTGAAGTAGGCAAACACCCTTCCCCAGCAGACTGCGAGGATTGCTCCTAGAACATGGGCTGGGGAAACGTGAATCAGTTTTTCGGTGCTTCAAATCTCTGTTTATGATGCTGTGAGGACAATGCAAATTGCATTTGGCAGTGTTTCACCCCAGTTAACACTCTGATGTGGGTGACTTTACAGTGTAAGCATGCAAGCGCCACATATCTGCTGCCTCTCAAGTTCAGTGTAGTCCAGCTTCCAGACCTCAAAGACAGCTGACAGTAAGTGTCCACAGACACCCTTGTGGCTGAGAGGATAAAGACTGCGTATCGGTGCAGGGAGAGCTAGCATAGCTGTAGGTCAGTTAGTCTGGGCAGATAATGCTGTAGCTGGGTCACTCAGGCTCACTGATCCTGTGATTAAGGCTTGATCTGGTACCTCTCATTGTCTCTAGAACTGATGTGTTCCGCGGCACCAAAAGTTGATGGCCACTTCGTAACAATAAGTGAAGTGTGAGCTGGTAGACTCTGCCACTTCAGCAGTGCCTTTCTTCCCTGCACCCCCATCAGCCATACTACTTGTACCAAAATGGAACTGGCAAGGAGATCCGTGGGGAAGAATATTTTACACATAAGAAGTTCTCATACTGACAAAAACACTGGCTGACAGGTGACTTTAAGATGGAGCTGGCTCAGGTGTGGTGGGCTGGGAGTGTGCAGCAGCACAACCTCTCCTCTGTCACTGCAGCATGAAGCAGACAGTGCTTTAGGCACTGCTGGTTGGAGAGGGCAGAACAAACTTTCTTCCCCAGAAGATTTAAAATGCAGTATTCCGCAGTACAATATCTCTCATGGGGTAGAAACTCCTTGTCAGGAACAGATGATTTAATCTGCTCTCACAGTCACTTGGACATCTTGATCAATTCCTCGCTTTTACATAAAAATCCCACGATATAAAAAACATACATACAATAACAAACTTTACACTTTGCAACCTAATCATCTTTATCTCAAACAGAGGAGCTAATGATTTCCTTGCACTTGATGGGGGTTCATCTGAAGCTGTGAAGGACTGGGAAAAAATGGAGGAGCATTTCCTGAGCATGAACATCTACCTCTGCTTTCACAGAACCACACAGGAGTTACTTGTGTTTGCATGCATTCTTGAGGTTTAAAGCAGTATAACCTCTGGCTGATTATTTTGAAATTAGACCATAAAATAGAGCTGTAAAAATAAAGTTTTATTTATGCTACCCTTTGAGAAAACTACAACATTACTTACAAGAAGCAAGCACACAAACAATACGATTTCATACCTAGGATTGTGAAGATGCTTTATAATGAAAGCTGAAGACTATAGATTTTTTTTAATTAAAACATGAAGTTGGTTTTATCAATTTACTCAGGATTTTTTTTTTTTTTTTTTCAGACAAGCTCAGCAAAGTCTCTAACTCTTCTAGGTCACTTTATTAAACCCAGTAGTCTTTTCCTATAGGAAATGCTTACTAGCCTTACTGAATGGGCTCTTTGTGGAGACCAATGTGTCTGATCAAACTTCCAGTTTAATTATTGGAATAATACTGTGGGAAACAATGAAGACCCTTTAAGAAATCACTTAATCAATACTTATTTTAGTTGTGTGGACTGTATCTCACCTCAGTGCTCCTGAATTTTTTCTTCCAGAGATGTTGAGACCCTTAGCAAAAGAGAAAGAACATTACTATCCTTCTACCAGAGGCGGGAAAACCAGGGCACAGGCAAGTAAAAGGATCGCTGGGTGTCATGTGGTCCACACTCACTGCCTGCGGCAGTGCCTGTGTGTGGGCACAGCTTGCTATGCCAGATGGCTGAAGCTGAAGGCTTCCACACTATCTGTAGAAACAGGCCGGGAGTCCCTCCGATTACAATTTTTTTGCTAAATAAAACAAGAATAGAAAATGAAGCTGAGCAGTATGCTCTGAGAGTCCACACCAAGAATTAGCATGCTCCTTGGCACTGTTTGGACTCTGGCAACTAGCATGCTCCCAGACAGAGCTTATGCATGCATGCAACAGACTGTTCCCAGCAGATTGTGTGGCCAAGACTGATGGTTCTCTCTGCCCTCCAGCACTGCCCTATCACGGATAGTGATAGGAACTCAAACATGCCCTCAGTGTCATCTCTTAGGACGTGCAGCACACACCCATGGGTTCACATTATGGAAATCCTTCCCTGCTGGGCTGCAATACAGCTCTCCCTGGATTCCAAAATCTCTGAAGATATGTCTGAGGGATAGAGGGACACCACACAAGATGCAGAGGAGACCTGAGGCTAAATACCACAAAATTTGCATGAAAGCTACTCTCAGTATTTGTTATCTGACCACAGGGCCAAAAGAACAGTGTACTTCCTGGTTTTATTGAGCTCTAGCCTCTGTGTTTGAATTTCCTTGTGTGAAGAAGGAGATTCTCCATCCTTCTACAAACGGTAAGCCAATATGTAGGCAGCAAGGATTTTCCTAAGTACTGTGCTCAAACTCCAACCTAATTTAGTGTTATAGTTGTGGCTGCTGTGAAGAAAGAGGTGATACTAGGATGCTGTAGCTCTCTGAAAGCAAAAATATGAAAACCTCAAATATTTCTGTCCTGTAGTCTATGTATGGCCAGCCAATATTATTGTTGTTGTTGTTTTGCTTTGCACATCTATTGTAATGGGTAGGAACCGTGCATATATGTATGTATGTGTATATGCATATGGTCTATATCTATATAAAGTAAAGTGAAGTTTCAGTCTCAAAGGGTTTAAAGCCTATGCACTGTGTAAGCTTAGAGATAATGGTTGCTTGCATGGTTACTTGCAGTGGAGGACACAGCAACACAAAGAGTGATGGAATTTGTACTAGTCAGTATTATATGCAGGGGTCAAGGAACCCCAGCTGAGTGACATTAATTTCTTCTTCTGTAGGTGACTGGTGAAACTTTGGCAACAGGGATGCACGGTTTATGGTCTTCAGTTGAGATCATACATGAGTCACCTTAAGACAGACTAATTACTGCAAGGATGAGTAGAACTAGAAATGAAGAAGGGGTTAGACTACAACAAAGGCAGCCTCACTATGTATGGCAAGTTTGCGTCCTTCGAAGTTGAAAATCCATGGTTAGCTCAGTTAACTGGAATAGAAGGTAGAAAAAGAAAAGAAAGAGAGTTCATTTCATTCGGGATCCTCATTTTTATTTGCTTGCTTTCTTCTAATGGGGAAGCAAAAGGGCTGCTGCCCAACTCTGTGTATAATTGATTACCAGGACATAAATTGAAATGAAAGTAATGCTCTCCATAATTGTTATTCAAAAGCCAAAGCTTGAAGTACACCCTAAAAGGATGCTTGCAGGTTTATCAATCCCATTCATCATCCTTTCCCTTTTAGTACTTGTGCCTATGCTATGAATGCTGATTTTAAACATCGGAAGAAGCTGCCTTTCTGACTCTTAAGTGAGCTGGAAACCTCAATGGTGTGTCAGCGTATTCTTGATAAACTACTATCTAGTGTCTCTCATAATCTCTTCTTCTAGCTTGGGCTATAAGATCAGACAGTAACCTCCTCTAACCTTACTTTATGTCTATTATTTAGCTATTTCTGAAAAATTCTCAGAACACTTCATAATCTTACATGCATGCATTGCAAATGTATTTACAGCCCATTTCTGACTTTGCTGATTTTCCTGCAGTAGAATATAGCTGTTCCAATCAATCCCTCATTTTTATTGCTTAGTTTACTACTTCTCTAAGACATAACTAAGGTGAGGGAAGAAATTTTCTCTCTGTGTGAGATTATATGTATACATGGGATATATTGTTGTAGCTAGGCATATGTATAGCTTGGTACTATAAAGGAGACTAGAATCTTTGGCTGCATGAATGTTTAAATCTTGATTTCTGTAAAAAACCCCCACACCTACAACCTCAACAAATACTTTGAATCTCTATGCAAAACCCAGTAATTCAGCACCAGTAAAGCAGCAGAAAGAGCTTCAGGGGTGCAGGCAGAATGAGGCAGCCTGCACCACTCATGCCTCAGCAGTTGTGTAACTTGAAAGATGCTGAACTTTGACTCAAGAAGGTGTTTTGCTTAACTATTTTGTCTTGTTAAACAGTAAGTTGCTTTTCCCTTCTGGTGCAGACAGGTAGTCATTGTGTGGGCTCTGCTACTGAAAGGGTAGGTTCCTGGGGAACAAAATGTGCAGGCTTTTCATGGGATGCTGGCAGCGCCGTGGTGTCCTTGAAATCCTCCACTTTCACCTTTCGTTGCCCATCTCCCCACTCAGTTTGCTACAAAAGAGATTTTCCTCTTGGGATCTACTAGTGACAGTCCTTCAGGACTGTTTTACAGCCTTATGTCTTTGCAAATCCCAAGCAACTGACATTTGAACAGCAGGAAGAGCCAACAGTGCAAACAGAACTACAACTCTATCACAGCAGGGCTTCCTGTTTAAAGCAAATGAAATGCTGACTTGCCAAAGAAAAACAGGTAAAATTTGGAAGGTCAGAGCACTGATGCCTTTTTTTTGATTTGATGTTGATAATTTCAGGTTAGAAACTGCATTTCTGTTTTTCTACTGAAGTTCCACCTATCCACTACCACAGTTGCTGAGGTGAAAAGCAGATTAAAGAGGTAAATTATTAGGACTGCTTTTTCCAAAACAGACTGAACTGCACTTCTAACCTTTGTACCAGTGGGCAAGTGATTCTTGGTTTTGGTGTCTATAGCTGAACTCTTGCAAGCTGATATGCTTACTGCTGAACTTTGATGGATGGCTACCAGCTTCTGTTACCAAAGAGAGCTAAAGGAGGAAGGCAAATTTCAGTGAAAGCTGATTTTGAATTTAGGCTTCCAAATCCCTTTTATCCTTTTGAAAATCTCTCCATAAGCAATTTAATACCGTTACATATACATGCATTTAGTTCACATAGCCTGCTCTCCTTCAGTTGCATGGAAGGATCAGAAGCATCTGACTGAAATTTCGTGGGACCTATCCTATCACTATGAAGGTGGCTAACTAGTGGGCCTTCATTTTACCTGACTGCTTTGCAGCCCGAAGCAAGCATATGCTCTCTCAGGCATAGGCTGGAGCACTCCCAGGATGGTAAGCTTGCAGATGTTCTATTGTTCTCGTTCATCCACGAGGATGCAACAAGTCTGAACGACCAGGCCTTCAACAGCCTAGTCCATCAGCAGTTCTCCCGAAGGCTGATGTCTAGCAAAGTCAATGGAAACCATGCAGTATGTAGTTGGCCACATTTTTTTCCTTACTTTGGAGCTTACACCTTAGGATGTCAGTGAAGTGTGGATTTTAGCAGTGTTATTTGGAAAAGATGGGTATTATTTTATGTATCTCCACTGGTATTTTAAAGACCGTGTATTTGTCTCTAGCACCTGTTAAGAAACTCACGACAATAACCCTCCTGAAAAGCATGACAGATGTGAAGGTCCTTCACGTGGCCAGGCTTTTAACTCTGACTCATTTCCTGAGGCACTTCACTGATTACTCCTGGGTACTTCCCTCCTGACTGTCAATAAGTCAGGCTTTAACATTCAGAAATTATTTGGGTGGCTTGAGTCTGTCGTCAAGACAGCTCTCATCCTTCCTCTCTGCCTCCTCCCCCAGAAGAATGCTGCTGGCTCTCATTTCCAAACAATCCTGCTCGATAACATGGATACAAAACAGAAAACTGGTTTCTTCAAAACATCATGAAATTGCTTTTGCAATTAAAAAACCAAACCAAACCAAAACAGCCCAGGGCAGGCAAAATTTGAAATAAGGGTTTATGAATTAATTTTTATCTCTGAAAGGTATACAGCCACATTTAGAGTCTGATCCACTCAGAGGCTGCTGAGAACCTTTGCCTGGTGCAGATTTCAGTTTCTCACTAGACACCTTTCATGAGGAAAGAGCTGAAAGCCAACCCTGAACACAAACAACCTCGTTCCATCATCCAGTCTTAAAGAAGGGCAAAACCTACACAGGCAGAATTGGCTATTAGAGTTCAACAATTCATTGGATTTTCATTTTCAATTAACACACAGCTTAAATGATTTTTACAACAGCTCATTTAAAAAATATGGTTCTAGGTAGTGTTCCTAGTATATTTTTATAATGTGACTGCAGGACTGGTAAAGGGACATGTAGGCTATTAAGGCACAGATGTGTTCCCATTGCTTATAATCTTGGAAACACTTAATGCAGACCCTGCTACATCTGAACACTGTAGCACCTAGCAACTCAGGAGTACTTCAATCCTAATGTACTTTGGCAGGTATTTTATTCAGAAGAATAGCATGCCACTTGAGGTCATGATTGGTTTGTAAATCCATGCCAAAGAGCTCTGCTGAACTCTGTAGAATTATACCAGACCAAAATATTCTTTTGCATGGATAGAACAAAAGACAAGCCTCATGTCATAGAATAATAGAATAGTTTGGGCTGGAAGGGAAATTAAAAGTCACCTAATCCAACCGCCCTGCAGTGAGCAAGGACACCTTTAACTAGATCAGGTTGCTCAGGGGCCCATCTTATTGTCTTATTTTACCCTCAGTTATTGTGTTATATTTAATACAAAATTATTAGTTGACTGAGACAGAGACTTGGCTATGTTTTTTTTGTTTTGAAAGATGCTTAATTTGGGTGAAGTATTCTAAGAAAAAGGAGAGAAAGAAGTTGGGCATTGGCAAATATACCTGAAAAAAGATTGAGTGAATCATTGGGGAAGAAGGGAAAGTGTTTCTCATGCAGAAATTTATGTTATATACTCTTTGGCTGGCACAAAAGGTAGCTGAACATTCCCATTCGGCATTTTCCAAAGAAGAGCATAAACAGAACAGTAGGTACTGTAGGCTGCTGACCAGATTTTCAGATGTGACAAATCAGGTCAGTGTTGCTCTGCTACATGTAGTACCACCAAGCCCATTCATATCACAATGTAGCACCAACGGGAATAACTCTTCCTTACACACGCTCGATTTCAGGAAGAGGCAATAAAAAGAAATGCACTATGTTAGCACTATGGTGAACTTTTTCATGTGCCCTACTATTCTCTCTTTGGATGGATTATTGGTAAACAGAACTTGTGTCCTCATATCTGAAATCCTTCCTGAGACAGGATGGAGACCAGAGGAGAAAAGGGGACTACAAGCTAGGGCAGCCAGTGCTGGTACCAGGAACGACAGACACGTGGGAAGAAGCATGGGTGAGTAACTGGTGTGTCTGGGGGAGAAGGTTGAGTTTAGGAGGAATGGGGCTGCCTAGGACTGGGATTACAAGAAGATAAGGGATTTTTTGCAAGAGAGCTTGAAGGTATACAATATGGAGATAGAAAGGAGAAGTAGAGGGCTTGGGGCCAGAAAATTAAGATTTATGAAAGAACAGCTGTGTGGTATGGTAGTAGAGAGAGTCAGGGATTGGAGCTGTGGTCAGAGGAAGGTAATAAAAAATGCCTTTGCCCAGGCCTGTTAATCTCGTATCTACTAGGTGCCCTTTTCACTCGGCTGAGCTGACACATCTCTGTTAATGGTGGTATCCACTGGTCTCCATAATTTGTAAATATTATGAAAGTTGAAAAAAAAGCCCAAGGGTATTCAATCACCTGAGCAGGAGGGTTTTACTTGTCTTTGTGCTCTTTCTCTTAGTAAAAAAATATTTCATTCTGAGCTTGTGCTTTAAAATCATAAGATTTGAAGAGATCCCAGGGAAAAAATATTTTCACTGTTATTTAAACCTGATGCAGTTCCCTGTTTCACCTCACTGCAAGATGAAACCATTTCAAACTTAGCAACCCAGTGGACAGTCCAAATGGAGCCTGAAGCCCTCAGCAGCAGCCAGTTGCCTTGGCCAGAGTTTCAGTAATCCAGCTGATGGCTGGCAGTTGCTCCTTCATCTGCTCTTGTTCCCATAGAAACAGGGACAAAATAGTCAAACTTAGGTAAAGTGCTTTTTTCCCCCTTTCCTTCTTTTTTCCTATTCCTGAGAGAAAGAACAACAGCAAGTGCTGCTTGTTTTCTGTGACCCGGGGCTCTTCTTCATTGGTACTGGCAGAAAATAAGCAGCCAGCTACAGAATCATAAGATCATGTGGAAACTACAAGAGGTATAGGCTCAAGTAGGATATAAATATTGAGATGTTTCCTCAGCGAAGCATACAGAAAACGAGTCAACTGTGGCAAATGATCAGTAGGAGTTTACCAGATGAAAAAGTAAACAGAAAGCATGAAAAAACACCTTTAGGTGAGAGTTCCTTTGTAATTTAATGGTATTCAATTGCCCTAGTGAGTAAGGAGCAGAATATATTGTTTGGGTTTCTTTCATTACATCATGTACAGACATGATCAAAACATTTCCTGAAATAAAATTCTTCCTTTTGTTATAACAATTTTCTGAAAAGCTGTAGCCTTGTTGTTTTGCAAATGCTTGCTCACAAACATCTTTTAGGCAATATGTTGCTCTTACTTATTCCTGCTGATTTTATTCTGGTTCTATAACAGTGCAGAGGAGCAGCAGTTGGCCCAATGAGTATGTTTTACGGCACATATTCCTGTAGAAAGAAGACAATTTTACTTGGAATTTATATGTGCCAAAAAGGAGAAAAAAAAGTATCTTTCCTAGGATGGGGTCCCTTCTGCCTCAAAATTGGTGGATTTTATCACTACAGTCATTGACCTTCCAGACAAACATATCATATATGAATGACAGTACTCCATCGGGATTCAGACCGATGGTGCAGGTGAGACTTCTACACCGCATGCGTTTTCTGGCTAAATTCTTACTTCTTCCTTCTTTCTGCAGAACATCCCAGAAGTTACTGTAAAAGAAGAGCACAATTCTGGGAGCTAGTTTCCATATTGTAACATAATTTCACAACATTTTAAAATGAATTTTGCTAATAATTTAGAACCTTATATACACAGACACTAATTCTTGTGGTCTTCAAGCGTCAGTGGTGTTGAGATGCTTCTAATGCAGCAGATAAGTGAGCTAGCTGAGATGGTGACTGACAACAGTAATACAATGGCTAAGGAAAATCAAAACCTCTTGTCTGTTCTCATGAGAAACACCTATTTCCAACAACATTTTCACATTGTAATGCAGCTAGGAGAGATTTCTTGATGGTTTTCATTAACAATGAACATTTTAGGATTTTATTTTAAGAGTAACTGCTAACAAAAGCACTTACTTTCTTTATTTTCTTCCTTGCAGTGGAAGGAAGTGATTTTACATGTTATAAGAAGTCAAATAATGGTGAATCCTACCTCATTTTAAAATCTGTTGAACAGAAATCTGGAATTTCAGTTTGGAAAAGCTAAGAGAGTAAAAAGTGACATTTATTTATTTATTTATTGATTGATTGGAGGTAGGCGAACCTAGATTCTCTGGTTTAGTATTCTTTACTTCTTGGTGCCCTATGCACCGATTTATCCAGTTTCCCTTGTAGCTGACTGAGAAACTTGAACTTTCTACTGAACATGCACTAGATGTAACTTATTTGTATGCACAAGGTGAGAGTCAAGTAGGATAACAAAGCAAACTCTACTTCATCAATTGTCTTGCCCATATCAGAGATTGTACCTTGTCTATAGAAGGTCACAGAGAAAATTACCAACAAAATGCAAGAATTCATTTTTTTAGAGCATCAGAATTGTTAGACAGGGTTGGATCAAAGCTCTGTTTAACCCCAAAAGGCCAGAAGGGATGAATGATTGATGTGGAATGGGGAGAACAGTGACAGAGCAGGCATATAATGATGACTCCCCCCAGTACTTCCTGTTTTCCAGAGGGCTACACCCACTGGATGTAGGTAATATCTCTGTATTAAATAAATGCTTCAATACTACAAAACTGTTAGATTTCAATTCCACAAACTTGTCCAAGCAAACCTGACTTGCTTTTTAAGCCTATTCAAACACTTAATATTCTCTGGCCAAGGGTTTCAAGACTTAAATATGTGTTGCATGAAGGACAAATGCTCCTTTGGTTTCTCTTCATCTGAATCCTTGTCAATTTTATTTGCTGCCTGCCTCAACAAACAAAGCCCAAGAGCTTCACTGCAACAGCTGAAATACCATTGTGTTGTGCCTGTTGATAAAAGAAGTCTATGAACCAATTCCTTACCTAAAGCTGCACTGTAAGAGAAATAGGGAGAGGCTGGTTTGCATAAAGCCATTACTCGCTTTTCCACAGGAACTCCCCCAGACTTCTGCAGAGCTTTGAGTTGGCTTTCACAGTGAGGTCAGATCACCTTCCCACCTTTGGCACAGTTCAGAAGCTAATGCCAAGCTTCTGTCAGCCCCTGTCTTCCACATACTGATTTACTACCCTAGTACACACTGAACAGAGGGTGTAGATTTATATCTTGCATATTTGTGCTATCAGCTCTAGCAAATATGAAAAAGAAATTGTTGGGTGGCAAATGAGTCAGACCATCCCTTCTTGTGGCACCCAGAAACTGTATTTAGTCTGTAGATTATCATTATATTACTATATAATAGCATTATAATGACTATGAGTATCATATTTTCAACTACATTTCCTTTGTTACTCTCCTTGTCATATTTACCTTACTCCTATTTACCTTATTCCTATTCACTGCTAATTATCTAAAGGTCTATTAGGATATCACAAAGGCAACAATACAGCTACTCCAATATATTAATGCTTTACAGGTAAACATACAAACTATGTACAGTTTACATAAACTTCAGCAAATCCTATTTAAACCAGAGACTGAACTATCTCCATCAATAAATGATGATTTGGGTGAAAATAAAAACAAATACTAGAAAATCAATATTTAGTTATTTTCCAAGGATACAGGTTGGTTTTATCCCTTTTCACATGAAATTTTATAGTAATACATTCAGCACTTTGCTGCTTGGCTTTTCATCAGCAAATAATTTCTTATAAAAGCAAGCAGTAGGCCAGCTATCAGCAAAAGGCAGGCATCAAGCATCTTATTATTTGAGACACGAGAACCTAACGAGAAAATACTGCTGCTTCTGGATCTTTCCTCTGCTGTCTGTAGTTATTACTGCTACTGTGAATATGGTGCTTTTGAAAGGTGTTGGGCTGGCATCAACAGATGGCTGAAAAGATAACTTGTCTTCTGCACCCCCAGGCTCAGGAAGAGCAGTGGCAGTACAACAAATGCCAGTCAGCCTCATGCTACATGCTACATACTACCATTATATGCCATTTCTCATGATCCAGGTTTCTCTGTGTCCTTCAGTAGGACTTTTGTGTGCAGAAGTGCAGCCTTAGGATGTGTGCACATCTGCTCAAACCTGGGAGGTCTACATCTAGGGGTCAATGGCAGGTTTGAAGTAGGGGTTTAAAGCAGGATGAGGTTTATTCACTTGGGTGTCTGGTCTTCTGAATTATGGCTGTCTGATCATTCTGAACTATGACTTTTTTTTTTGACAAGGCTAAAAGCTTGTCTTTAAAGTTTCTTCCTGTCCCAGGTCACTAGCGCTTGTTCAAAAATATTTTTGACTATTGCACTGCATAAACATGACTATTCCAGCATTTGAGGTATGCAGACAAATGCATACAACCTCTTACTATAGCTTACAGAACACATCTAAACACGGCTGTTAAGTGCACAGCCAGAATTGACCCAAGGTTTCTCTTTCCTGTGGAAAGGTATGGAAAACAGTGCTATGCCCCATCACCTTGCATTCCCTTGCCTGGCACTGAGCTGGCGCTCTGGGAAGGAAAGCAGCAGGCACCCCTGGCTAAAGCCAGGGTACGGAGAGCAGGAGTGAAGGTGCCAAATGCCCTGGCTTCTGGTGACCACAGAAGTTCTGCATCCACCTGTCACTTCTGAAGTTGCCACACGGGGTACATCAGGGATTTTGGTGTGCAGTGGCAGCAGGAGGGCAATACAGATTGTGATTCCCCTTTTCCTCAGCTCTGGGGCTCTACGCTATGGCGTGGGCTCTTTCAGTATCTCAAATCTTCTTTGGAGTTTATTCACTTTCCATATGCACCAAGCACATTAGCTAGCCAGCTCAATCAATGTACCACTACACTACGGCTAGATCCTGAAGCTGTCATTCAGGCAATAAGCCTGCTGCATTGCATGAGACCAGCAGAATAAGCAACAGCGGCCTGGCTCAGCCCTAACTCAAACCACATTAGGAAACTGGAAGGCATGAAGTGATTAACGTAATTTCTGAAATCTAAAGAAAATTTAGCCATGGCTAATTTCCCTGGGCATTCTAGAAATACCTTTTTCTTTCTGAAGATGTATGTAGGTCAGTCAAGTGTTATCAGAAAGTAGCGTTTAATGAGAAAGCTAATGCTTTCACTGCTTCAGTCATCAGTTTCTCTAAAGCTGGCTATTTTCGGAAATCTTTTTTTTTTTCATATAAACATACAAACAGGGAGCACAAGGTGCAGTACAGATGAGTAACCGCTGTCCTCATGTTTCAGCAGGAGCCTCCGTCACTCCTGCTGTATGTAGCACTCGTTCTCCCATTTACTAATTCTTTTAAGACTGACTTCACACTTGACAATTCATCACGATTAAAGAGCAGAGCATAGCCAAGCTGTTTCAAAAGCACACTGAAAGCATTTTCACTTTGTATCCCAGGCCTTCCAACCCTACTTTGATAATGCGTATTGAACCAGACTACGAAAACAGTCTGAAACCTCCCAGTCTTGCACATATTCTGAGCAAGAGAGGGCCGGAGTGCGACAACTGTGTAAGGGAAGAGAGCTGCCTTTTCCTGAACACTCACTAAAGTGCAATGACACCTTAATCAGTATGAAGATTGTTTGGCTTGGTGTTATGGACATAGCTCCTACTGAATTTCTAAACTTCTCTGTCTGGTATCTGGAACATCTGTTACTTGTAAAAAAAGATCTCAGAGCTGTTAGCTTGGAAGTTGCACAGGGCTCCCTCCCTACCTAACCTGCAGTCTTGCATGTAAGGAGAAAAAACAACCCCATGGAGTACATCAGAGATCCTTCTCTTTTCTTGAAATGCCTAGCAAAAATCTTCTGAATAGAACTGATAACAGTCACCTTCTGCAGCTGCAGCATCCAATGGCACAAAAGGAAAAATCAATTCAAATTACACAGTAGGCTGTAGGGCTGCCCGTGAACTTTCTGTTCTCAGCATTTTCTAACCCTTTAAGTGACCCGTCAGCGGTAATAACCAAAGACAATGAGTCAAACAGTTTTAAAAATGACTCATTAAACAGCATTGCAACATCATATGATCCAGTGTGAGGGAGGACTTCTTTCACTTATAATGTTTTGTGGAGTAAATAATTAAATATCTGACTACAGATAAGGGGAAAAAAATTCAAGACCCCGAGCAAGCTAGATCTTGAAAAAAAATCAGAGTTGGAACAAATCCCAAGTGGTTTTCACTTGAAGTTCTTTATTCACGATGTCAAAACAGTCTAATTTCCTCCTAAGACACTACAGATCCGGTACACAATGCTGCTCAAGAATGATACCAGCAACATGCTATAGTTAAAATGAGCTACAAAGTACTATGAAAGAGAAATTAGATACATTCTCTTCCAAGCTTGACAAAAGCTAAAATGTAATAGGATGTCCTGACAAAAGAAAACAAAAATATGTATGCAGCTTATGGAAAAAAAGACTTTGCTGGCAAAGTAAATGTTTCTGTTTATTACCTGCCGCATACTGATACCGTTTCTCCAAAGCAGTAAATAATATGCTTATGTTAGGAAAAACACTTAGATAAGCAGCTTTAGAAACAAATGGTATTAGTTTACATTTATTCCTAATTTATGTTTTCTGCAAGATGACTGATTTAACATATGAGACCACACAGTTTCGAAGTGCTGTCCTAGGAGTTACTACAGGTCCCTGGAGTAGTACTGAAGGCATCCTCTATTAACAGAGATAAAAGCATTCTTCAGTCTCAGATCATAAAACCAAAATACAATGTCAAGAAAGGACTGAATGAAATATCAAAGCTACCAATAGCTATAATTGAAACTGGATTAAGGCATATGACCTCTAGGAAGAAGTGATTAAAAATTGCAAATTGTAAATCAATTGAAATGTGAATTCTGTGCACAGAGCTGTGACCGTTGCTGCAGAAAGACTAAGGGGCACAGGCGTTGTCTGTGTCTGGCATGCATAGAAACATAGACTGGTTTGGGTTGGAAGAGACCTCAAAGATCATCTAGTTCCAACTCTCCTGCCATGGCATGTGGGAGTAGGCTTCAGTCTCTGGTTCCATAGACATCAGGGGAGGTAACAATGCAAATAACCAGATTGGCAGTGCTGGGGCTGTGACTGAGCAGAAAGTGGCATTGGCCAAAGAAAATTTCTAAGGAAATAGTAAAAAGTTGCTTTACTTTAGAAAGCTTTTCAAGTTCTCAAAAGCAAATGGCAAAACTTTCTAAAGCATCTAAAATGACTTCTTCAAGAATAAATAATGAGCTCTCTCTGCTACTTTGGCTTTTCATTGTTCCAGTAATACATAATGGTCATTTCCTAACATTATTTCAACATAGCCTAAACTATAAGAAAAACATTTGTCCACCAGAATGTGGAGTAACTGGAAAAATTGCCTGGTTTTACTTTGAATATCCATGGGAACACCTCATTTTCCTCCAAGAATGAGATGAGAGTAAAGCAAATGGATGAGGAGAGCTGGCTACACTAGAAACACATTTACTAGACAGATGCAGAACTAGATATTTTAATAAGTTTTTTAAGGGAAAGCCCCAAAGAAAAAAGGTGGAAAGGGGTACATTGCCTACCAAGCCTGGAGGAAGATCAAATGTGAAAACAATTAAATGTCTTAAAGATTACAGTATTATCAGCATTAAGAATGTGTATTAAAAAGATTAGCATAATTGATAATGGTTTCCTATTGTGTAAATTTGAAGTGTAATTGCAAGAGGCTAGAAATGGTTAACCAGTGTTATTGAAAGGAATAGCATTCTCTTCCTGCCTGTGTTTACTTGTCAAATATGTTACATCATAACTTTTTCAGTGAAAAATTGATCTTTTGATTAAAGCAATTTCTATAGGCTGTGCCTGTTTTCCATTTTAAAAAAATAACAAATTTTCACTGAAAAACAATCTTACGCTTTTATTATTTAAAATGAAAATTTTAGAGCCATTTTCTGATGCAGATACCTTTGGATACCTTGGAAAGAGGCCTGGAAGTAAACTCATGATGGAATAGCCGAGACAGAAATTGAGAGAAATGAAAGCAGCTTTAGAAAGGATGGCTGTGGAAACAAAGACAAATGAGTGTTTAAAAAAAATATTTATGCTAGGCTGCTTCAGGTAACATTGTAAGGCTTGTGGGTCATGGAAAGCAAGAAAATAATAGGACCAAATGGAGAACTGTCTTGGGAGATGGATAGAGCTCATAGTCTCCACCACCCTTCCTCAAGTGATGGCCCTCAGGACCTTGGGTGACCAGCTAAGGAGGAGCTGTCCTCCAGCAAAGGGCAAGATGAGCAGCCTCATGGTTCTACAAACCTGTTGTAAAACAGAACAGGCAGTTAGTGTAGGGAATCACATGCACAGGAGATTCTGACTTCCTTACATCTGTTTGCTATAATGGGCGAGTAGCTAACTCTCACTGCTCCATGTACCCAACCATTTGAGCTGCAAAGACAGTACTGAGAGAAAAAGACCTGCAGTTAAATTACTTGAACATACTAAACACAGAAAGAACATTTAAAATTACCTGGGTTCAAATGCCAGCTCACTTCAGAAATTAGAATTAATTTGATCTATCACTCTTCTGCATGTCTGTCAGCATCAGAAATTCACTAATTAGCAAAGAAACAAAACTGTCTGCTCTGAACTGGGACAGCAGAGCTATCACATTTCAGGAAAGTTTTGACTTAAGAAAAGAAAACAGGGGGGGAAAAGCAAATTGACTTTAAAAGATAAAACCTTTCTACCATAATGGTGAGAAAGAGAACTCAAATAGTGTATGTTATTGATAGGAAGAGAAAAATGTAAGCAATATTGTTAATAAGAATAGTAATTATTTACATCAAATAGTAAAATGTATTCTTATGGGTGCTGCCTGTGAATGATTAGTTAATATAAACATGGTATTACTAAATATTATTAGTGAATTATTTTTCATTGCTACATTCATGCTTTTTTATTTTGGTCCCAATCTTGTATTTTCCTCAATAACATCTCCCAGTGAAGGCACAGGCCGCAGTGAGAAGAGCCTGTGATATTCAGCTCCAGAGAACTGCAGGGCGAGCCGTTTATTCCTACTCTGGGTCAAACTGACAGCATGCATCTGAAGAGAAGCCAGAAATACAGCACCATGGGAATACTGTTGTTTCTTCCTTCTGTTGCTGTCTGGGATGTGAGCTCTCCTAAGAAGTGAGGCCATGTAAAAGACTGACACATCAGCCCCATGTAACTTCTTGTCTGGTTCCCAGATCCAGCTGTGAGCCCAACAAGGAGTCTTCAAAAGCTCTTTTCCTTTTTCTAAAGAAGGGGACTTATGCAGGAAAACGAGGCTGATGTGTGTCAGGTTGTCAGCAGGCTGCCTGGGGAGAGACACGCTGCCAGCAGTCAGTCACCTGGCCAGTCAATCTGGACACATGCAAGACATTATTTCTTTCCTTTATTTATCTGAAGCTAGCTTGCTGCACAGCCCTGAATTGCTCAGTGGACAAAAGGTATGTAAGCTTCTCTTCCCCTTTGAAATGGATAGATCAGATATATCCTGTGGTGTCTAGGCAGATAAATAGGAAAAAAAATAGTGTCTGCTGGCCTGGACCCCCTTGTTTTTTTGGCCAGGGTAGGCAGAGTGATGCTGGGAGGGAGTAAACTGATGCCAAGTCCATGTTAATTCATACAGAGGTCTGACCTCAGGCATATTACAGTTGGACTCGATGATCTTAAAAGTCTTTTCCAAGCTAAATGATTCTATGACTCTATATACCAGCCTTGGAGTAGCAGTAATTCCCTTCCCTTGTCTTTATGAAGCATTTTTTAAAACACCTCACTCACTCCTCAAGAAGCGAAGGGAAGAAGTCATTGCAACTGAGGTCCCTCAGATCAGAGATGTTAGACTGAGAAGAGCAGAGTCCAACTGATATGTGAAAAGTGCCACCAGCATAGAGTGATCCAGCCCTAGGTTTTGCACAAAAACAACATATTGAATTTATTCTCCTTCCCCTCCCCTCCCCTCCCCTCTGAATCTGTTTCTTAGGAGCTGGAGAAAGTAATCAATGAAAGAACAGTGCCTCCAATTACAGCCTGTTTCCTGACTTGTTCCAGGGTGATACTCACACTGAGACAAATGGCAAAGCTGCAGCTTACCCACAGTCTGTAAAGAATCTGACTTTTCTGACATTTAGACTAAATTTAAACTGCAGTTCAGGGAAATTTGGTGCTGGTAGCTGATTGTCTGTATTTTAAGTCTATGGTGTGATTTTTAACCACTGTGTTGCATTATTACTAATTCGCATCTCGTGGCACAGAATTCATTTTACATTATCCATAGTATGCAGGGAGAGAAGAATGAGCTCTGTATAGCAGAAAGCAAAGCAAAAATGACATCTCTACATTAAGCTATAAGCGTGTACACCCAGAAAAGAAAATAAAGGCCAGCAGCTCTGTAACGTACATTTGGGCTCCAGCAGGGGCTGATGTGAACTGGTACACTCATAAAACTTCATGTAATATAATGCCAAAGTACCAGTTTCTGGAAGGACACAGGTAATTCATCAGAGACCTTTACTAGTTGGCTGTGTTTTCCTTTCTCCTTCCATAGCCAGTTATAGGATGCTCACTGCTTGCACTCCCTGGAAAACAAGTTTTTCCTCTTTCCCTGTTACCTCAAGCCATGATTCAATACAGTGAGGGCTCCAGGAGCAGCTCCAGAGACCCATGCTCCAAGGCTGTCAGACAAGGGGAACCCATCTGCAGTGAGGTAGCCCCCACACCAGAGCCAGTATGTTTATTCAACATTGGCCATTTTCCCAAGCTGGTTCCTGGCAGTGTGGGGCAGGAAGGAGTCACGCATAATATTTTTGCTGTCCAGGAAGGTTACACCATGTTCAGCATTTGCCCTGGGTCTTTACCGGTGACTTCTAGAAACAGGAAATCTTGTAAAATATTCAACAGCCTGTATTATCATGGGACCAGCCTGAATTATAGCAATGTAAAGATGCAGTGTTGACTAAATTTACTTTTCAGGGGAGGATGAATAACACAAAGTACTGGGACTATGTGTTTACTTTAAAATTCAAACCAGTGGCTTTTTTTTCTGCTAACTTTCAACTAACATGTAAAAAAATTAAATTTTAATTGTGGTATGTTCATGAAAAATGAAATTGCATTGTTTATGTTCCAGTACTTTCAGACCTAATTTTGACTTTCTCCTGGGGTGAACATTTGTAGCCAAAGAGTTTGCATTTACAGAACTGATCTGTGCAGCAACAACAAATCCAAGTACTTTAAATAATGAAAAATTGCAGGGAAGTATTTTCTACTGGTGAATCTGGACAGTTAAAAAATGGAATGCCTCCCAACTCCTATATGATTAAATTAGTGAGAATCTTGATTATCATGTTCCGTAATGAAAAAAATTATTCATTTGTGGAGTAAATTCTTCATTATAGATTATTTCTTCAGCTCGGGTATTTTCAACCTGCACTGCAGCCAGCTGTGGTTAGAACGTTGTGGTCCCACAGTCCCGAATAGTGCTGTGCACAGAGAAATACTAACTGCTAGTTCTGCTGCAACAGTACTTTTTTAACAGTGAAAAAAATCTCATATTGTTTAACAGTGTATTTTATAGTTAATTGAATCATTGTTACCTATGCCATGGTCTCCAGTTGCTACTTTTCTTTAATTAGCAACTACAGTAGAATTATCTCAAATACCATATACTAAATCACATGAAAATGATACAAATTAGAAGTACATTAGTTAAAAAGGTGGGTTATTAGCCATAAACATTCAGATTAATCACGCTTTATCTCTAAGTGTTTGTTGTCTTGTGTGTTGCCATCCCCTTTATTATTATGCTTTGATAGGTTGTTTTTGGCACCTGTGGTTGTTCAGTTTTCATCAAATGATGATTCAAAATTCATGAAAATCATGATTCATAAGCCTTGAAAGGTTCCCAGCTTTATATAAGCATCTGAGATTTAGAGGTGCATTTAACACTAATACAAACTATCAGCACGTTATTCCCTCTTTGCAGTGGAGACTTGTCTTTTCACTACTGCAGTTTCTCTCCGATGGAATTTGAGTTTCCCTAGCACTTACCCTTTAGAATGAGAGCTGCAGGGAGACAGAGCTCCCAGGTTACCACTCTCTACCTTTTTTTCAGCTACCCATATTTCTAGCAGAATCTCTTCTAGTTCAATCCCTTTGTTATATAATCACTCAATGTTACTTGGATTTCATCTCTGACTGCAAATAAGAAAACAAGGTCAATGTTTTTTTAAAACTCTAGTGGAAATATTTAATTTTTTCTTGATGATACCAAATGTTGTTTTGCTAAAAAAAAAAATTCAATATGAACATTTTGTGAAGGACAAACTAGAATTACAGGCAACAGCTCATCCCCAGAGATGATTCACTGTAAGTTAAATGGGAACTAAAAACTTGACTGCTGTGAAAGTTACTGTATTCAAGCAGCCTGGTAATGGTCACAGACCTGAGAAAAGGCTGTTCATAGATTAAGGAAAAGAGACGAATGGCCCAGTCCTTAATTCCTGAACTCCTCAGAAGTGGTTACATCTTTGCTGTGGCACCTCAGGAAGAGCTCTACTGACAAACATGGTCAGTCCAGTATAAAGGCAGGTGTTAACCATACTGCGAGAGCAGAGGTGCCTGAGAGAATACGGATCAGTTCAGGGGAAAAAAAGAGAAGAAGAAAACAAAACAGAAACCCCAAACCTGCTGTACTTCTCTGGGATGGATTAGTCTAGCAGCAGACCTCCAAAATAAGACAGATGCATGGTTTGACCAGAAAAACACCATGAAGACAGCATAAGGAACACATGGCTGAATATACCTAAGTGACTGGTCTGGGTATTGACATTGGAGCAGAGTGAAATGAGAATATTATTCCAAATTGTAACTACTGGTGACAAATGCTTTGTGCTCCCTGTATAGAAGCACACAGAGGAGTGGAAGCAAAAACTGTGTCATGGATTTCTGGGACATTCTGTGAATATAAAGACAGAAAAATAGAATAATCGTATTTTTTCATTTATTTTATGCTTTAAACTCCAAACAGTGCTCATAAGACGATTTCTTAGTTGAATAACCAATGAATCAAAAATGGTTTTGAGTCATAGAAGTTAAGGATGCAACTGTGTTATAAAGACTCCCCAGAAAATAGGTTTAAAAGGCTCAGCTCAATGCAAAGAAGCTCTTTCATTTACGTGACTGTATATGGATCCTCAGCCATTTTCTCTGGACAGATTTGTCAGATATTAAACCAGTAACCAATGTTACACGTGATCTTTTTTTGTTCTCTTAAGCATGTGGAGTTGCTGACCATTCAGTTCTGTCTGTGGGCTCTGTTCTTAAGACTTAAGAAATAATTTAAAAATATATAAGTAATTCAGTTAGAGCACTGAGGAAAATTAAAACCTTCAGTCTCTACTGGTGATAAAAATGAAAAAAGTATAAATGAGCAGATGGTACACTACACACAGTCATTCTTGCAGAGCATATACATATATTAAAAAAAAAAAATCTGTTTCCATAACAAAATAAAACCTGCCACATGTAACTCAAATATCCTCTTCTCTAAGGATTATCTCATTTGTTGATCCAGTAGAAGCTGTGGTAGGTAAAATTGGGAAGCTATGTGTGAGAAACACACTGGCATTTGTTTTCTAAGGTAAATTTTATTTTAAAATCATTAAGTGGATCACAATTTTTTTCCAGATTTAGTCCATAGTTATTTTATGCTACCAATGAAGTGCAAGATAAAACAGGTTAGTTTAAATAGCTTATTAACTTTATCTAAAGTAATAAATCATGTTCCCTACATCACTTCCATTGATATACTTCAATTGATAGAACTGGTTAGTTTTAACTAATTTTCAAGTTGTGATGAAGTCCATAGTATTTTTTAAGTTCATCTTGGCTTTGTTTATCAGTGATGGGAATGGAGCAGTGAAACTATCTTTGTGTTAAAATGAAGCAAAAATTCTCCAGAGTAGCTACAGTTTATGTGAGTAGGAAGTAATCTTTAATAATTTTTCCTTTTTGTAGGAATGCTGGTTGTCTAAATAAGCAATTAGGCATCTAAAATAAACTTTAACATGATTTGGGTTAGCAATCTGAATGGAGATGTAGGTGAGATGGAGGATGTAGCCATCTCCAGGTCCACACTGGGGTATTAACCTCTATCCTCCCCGTGACCCATCACTAGAAAAAAAATTTCTCATATATACTTCAAAGGTCCCAGGTCACTCGTTGAATTAATTAATAAAATCTGATAAACTGCAAAGAGCTAGTGAAAGGGATTTCAGCTTATCATGAGAGCTGATCCCAGATCAGAAGTGCAGGTCTGAAAACTCATGCCAATATTGGCATGAGGATTTGAAACCTGGCCCTGAATTATGGAGCACTGGCTTCCTGGGAAACTGTACAGCTCTCCCCGACAGTCAATCACAGCGGTGGCAACAGTCAATTCTGTGGCTGAGTGCTAGATTGAGGTGGACAAGGGAGTTCTCAAAGCCAGGGAAACATAAGGAAGAGCAGAGACACCAACGAGGAGCCAGCAGCTCTTGCAAAGGAGGCTGACACAGTGTGTGAGCATTGCCAGGAGGAAACGCATGAGGTTTAAATGGCCCTGGGGAGCATGAGTGACCAGAGTGTGGCATGGCATGGTGGTGTGCATGGCAGTTGGTGCAGGAGGGTGTGCAGGGAGGGCCTCACATTCTGCTTGTAGGTCCACAACCCAGGGAAGTGCTCTGGGTCTCTGCCAAAATGGTGAGAACTTGCCTCAGAGCTAAAACCAAAGTTCCTAAGGCGGAAGCCCCTGAGAAGTCTGACATGTCAATCCAGACAGAACTAGTAAAGAAGACTTCAGTAGGTTGCAGTGAGTGCCCTGATCCTTCTCCTGGTGGAAAGCTAAGTACCTGCATAAGGTATGCGCAGGTCAATGATCTGTTATGTCAATTGGCTGAGTTGCAAGAAAGTTAAAAGGCTGTGCAGTATTAGAGGAGCCAAGACACAGATAGGTGGTTTCATAACCATGTTCCTGTTCCTGTATATGCCCATACCTTATCGAGACTTCAGCTCTTGGCAGGATGTTTTTTGCAGCCAGAGGTCTTGGTGGCCTTGCAGGTGGGCCTTATCATCTTTAGCAGCAGATTGTCTTCTGTCCAGATGAGCAATCTTTGAGACAATTGTCTGTAGTTATTTATCACAGACAAAAGTTCTGGACTCTCACAGGAGCCCAAAAGAGCTGGTTAATATTCAAGCACTACTTCTTTCAAGCTCAAGATCAGTGCATCCCTATCAGTAAGAAATCAAGCAAAAGAGGCAGAAGACCTGCATGGATGAACAGGGAGCTTCTGGAAAAACTCAAATGGAAGAAGGAAGTATGCAGAATGTGAAAAAAAAGGACCAGCAATTTGGGACAATATAAGAATGTTGTCAGAGTATGCAGGGATGCAATGAGGAAGGCTAAGGCCCACTTGGAGTTAAATATGGCAAGGGATGTTAAGGACAACAAGAAGGGCTTCTTCAAGTACATCAGTAGCAAAAGAAAGACTAGGGAAAATGTGGACTCACTGCTGAATGAGGTGGGTGATCTGACGATGAAGGATATAGAGAAGGTGAAGTNTTGGTCGAGGAGAATTGTCTTAGAGATCAGTTAGGCAAACTGAACATCCACAAATCCATGGGCCTCAATGGGATGTACTCATGAGTGCTGAGAGAGCTGTCAGATGTTATGGCTAAGCCACTCTCCATCATCTTTGAAAGGTCACAGAGAACAGGAGAGGGGCCTGAGGACTGGAGGAGTGTCACTCCAGTCTTCAAAAAGGGCAAGAAGCAGGACTCAGGAAACTACAGGCCAGTTAGTCTCATCTCCATCCCTGGAAAGGTGATGGAACAGCTCATTCTGGATGTCATCTCTAAGCATGTGGAAGAAAACAAGGTTATTGGGAGTCATCAACATGGATTCACCAAGGGAAAGTCATGCTTGACCAATCTGCTAGCCTTCTATGAGAAGATTAAAGGAGCACACAACATACTGGGACACGTAAAGGCTATAAAATCCAGCCTTTCACTTCACGTTTGCAGCTGATGGCTTAGAATCTGCTACTAACTCTATGACACAAAATGTTGGTAAATAATATAAGCATTCATAACAAAAATTATTATTAGGTAAGTGCAGCATTGTACCCTCAAATTAAAAGCAGATTTTCAAAATTTCAGAATAAACTTAAGCATATGCCACCATCTTTTCTTTCCAGTAATTAAGTTATCATGAAGCCATCCTTTTCAAAGCTGAGTTGACAAAGTTTTGCTAAACTACATTTTAACAGTAGTCTCTACTTAGGTCTTTTTTTGCTAAGTAGGCTTTTTTGGGTCTTAAGTTAAAACTTCAAGCAGTTGTGAAATATTTTGTAACTGACATGCTTTTCTACTGCCAGTTTTCAAAATAGAGTCTTTGTGGCAAGACACATATTCTGGCTGTTTAGGGGTTAAATTATTCTAACATTCAACAAAATAAAACCCACTTTGTCTACAAAAAAGTAATATTCAATATATTTTTCATTATCAAATCAGTCCAAAAAAGACAACTAGAAGAGTAAGACCTATCTCTTTAGATTCAGCACCAGTCTTCCCAAGTAAAATATGTTCAATTTTCTGTTCTCTGAATTCTTCTATGGTCACAGATGTTTTCTGTCCTTTCATTTTGTTATTGACAAGAAACAATCATGTATTTAGTCCAGTAACTTTATTGCCTCACTTTTATCACAAAAACTATGCCCATCTGAAGCAATTTTTTGTGAGTCTTGCCAAAAGCTGTTTCATGAAATTAGAAATACTATAGAATCCTTACTTGAGCTATACATTTTGAATTCTTTCTGATGCAAAAGATAGAGTGTAACTAGCCCTGTTCTTACTATAGACACCCCTAATTACATCATACACATAAAGGCAAACATTCCATAGAAACTCCAGGTGCTATCTTGGCTTCACATCAGAATCAGATGACAGCTATACAAAACTTACAAAGGAAATACTGTAAATGGATTTAAGGAATACATGGAGTTACTGTATACTCAAAACACATAGATCTAAAGCTAAAGACTAACTTTTTAATTGCACACCCGTAATGAGGGCATTATACCATCTCTACCTCTGTTCTTTAGAAGGGATGCAACTCAAGAAGGTCATGGGTGTCCTCAGGTTAGGACAGGGAAGGTAGGGAAGCCTTAAGTAAGGGTTCAAAATCATATAGAATTTGATGTATTTATGGTGTGGGCTACGGATTCCAGCAGTGTCCTATTCTGCAGTCTCCTGTAGTATCTTTCCATTCCCATTTCAGCTTCATAATATAGAAATGCAATCAAATTAAAACCTCACCATTAATTTTCCTCGTAGTAGGGAATATGGTCTAGATAAACAGATTAACACACATTAAAAGTGGCTGTGAAGCACAGTGGTGCTGAAAGAGCAAAACAGATCACTTTTTGAAGTGCTCTTGGCAGTATTACACCGGCTTCTTGTTTAAAGAACTTAATAAAGACTCCAGGAACAGCTGGGTCCTGAAGTGCAGAGACAATGCAATTTTCCAAATATATTTATAGAGTGATGCATGAAAAAATTAGAAAAAGCACAGGTTCTGTGTTCGTGATGGCCTCCAACTGTTCGCTTTTCACATTCTGCGATTTAGAAAAGCACCTGAACGTAGAACAGAAAACATCTGTAAATCAAAGACCCCAAACCCAGCACTATATACATACATATATTCAAGGATGCAAGACAAGAACAGGAATAAAATATGAAATGAAAGCTCAAAGCTTAGCCAAAAATTGCAGAAGCTGATAAAAGGAAGCTGCTACAGAACTGCTGTATAGACAATCTGTTGATTGTTTCGGAAATGCCAAGGCATCCTTTGAATTTTAAAAGGTTGAGAAATACTGGGTTTGAGGACTATGTTTTATCAGGCAAAACTGTGGGCTCTAAATGTGTTGAAAAAGGCATCTACTCAGAATCAAATGAAAGCTAAGTCCTGCTATGGCTGAGAAAGAAGTGGTCTGCCTGCTCTTGGAGCTCCCAACTCTGGCCACCTATGGAACTGGGCAGCCAGAGCATTTGGCAGCCAGATGCTAATGGTAGAAAACTATCATCACTGGAGCATTAAATTGAGAGAGCAAGCAAAAAAATTTGGTATAGAGGTAGACTTTTCCTATGTGGGCTGCCCACTGAAGAAATAAACCTATTTTTCATATATGTTCCATACCATACAATAAGAACATTTGTGCGCCCGACCGCAAATTACCTACTAGTTTAAAGCAAAATTTAAGAATAAATAGAACTTGTCATAAATTATGTGATGTGTCGAAGGAAATGATCATGCTCCTTTCACTTCTTAAACTGTCTCCCAATAATTATTGAACAGATGCTACTCTTGGAAAAATAAAATCATTATAGAAATAATTCTAAGACCTCAAGTGGTTATTGTAATTTACTGAGATTAATTACTTTTAAATATAAGCCTTAAAATGTAGGTGTCAGAGAACACAATGAAGGCTTGACTTATTCTGTACAGAATATAGAAATTCCTCCAAACCTATTTATCTATTTTATGGTGTTAACTTCATAAATATTCTGAAATGCCTGTTTTTCTTACATCTTGATAATGAAAAAACCAAAATGTGTTAGAGTCTGGATTAAAGCCAGGTCAGTATCAAAGTGTTTTAATGAAAACACCTGCTTCACTAAAACAATCTGAAGGCACTACTTAGTTTGAAGTCTTTCAGAATTTGGAACAGTATTTGTGTGTACCTGTGTTTTGGTTCTGGGGAAGGATAATGGGTAAGAAGAAAGTTTAACAGGCCTTACTAGTGCTTGAAAACATATATGTAATTGTACAAAAATGAAAGCAGAGCATTCAGTTGCTAATGCTCTCTCAAAAGAAAATTCAGTAAGGGAAAGAAAATGAGGTCAATTTACTTTGGTCTCTAAGCATGGAGTAGAAGAAAAAAATAAGAAAAGAAATGGCTCCTGTAGCTTTTCAAGTACTATTACTCAGAAGATCAAAATCTAGAGCCTTTACAGTCCACTTGAAAGAAACAGTTGCAAGTAAAATTTTTTTCAACAAAAATGCAATTCATTTTTAAACAAACACATACTCCACAGTTAAAATAAAGTAGCTCAAAAGATTAAAAAACTTTAGTTCTTAATACCAATTGTCATTAGTCTTCCTGCCACAGGTTGTTTTTTGTATGGCAGACATCAGAGGCAGATGGGGAGGAGCTGTGTTTAGCTGTGACTGAAGTTTCCTGAACAGAAAGAACCCAAAATCAGTCTCAGCAGAATCAACAGATGTGACCATAACAGCCACGACACTGATTTTGCACACCAACTACTGTTCAGAAGAGTGTTTCAGTAGCATAAGAACATCCTAAGGAGTACCTCTGATATCTTCAGCAAATTGATGAAAAAAATTTCTGTACATTTGCCTTTCCAGTGGGAAGCAAGAACAATATTGGGTTCAGCTTTGATTCAGAAAAGACCCTTTTTCTTTTTAATGGCAAGTACCTCTGAAGTGCAATCAAATTGTGCTCTGATGCATATGTTTAGTTTTCTTCCCAGGTAGTGTGCTGGGAGCCCAGGCATCATGCTGCTTCCAGCCGCTGATCACACTGGTTTTGTTTCACACTATTTCTCAAAAGCTTTGCAGAATCAGCTTCACTTGTACAGACCACATTGCAGAGTTCTCCTGGTACTTTCAAACTGCATCCTTAAATTTTCTTTCTTACCTTCATACTGCTTGGTCCTGCAGGAAATGCATAGCCTATCCTAAAAGCCAATAAGCGGTTGCCAAATCCTATCACTATAGACTCTAGGATATATTTCTGCTCTGGTATGCAAGGGTGTAACTGCACGCTTCAATTAAGAGAAAAATGTGGCTCAGTACATAAACGTAAGTCTGCTGGTAGGTTCTGCCCAAAGAGTGAAGAGGTTTATCCTGGAACCAATCAAGTATCATAGCAGGATGATACAGTTGTTTATTTAATCTCTACATGCAAGTAACGCTTACTATAGCAAACCTCCTTCAAGGCAGGGAAATACTTCCATTTCTGGATGAAACAAAATATCATGTCATTTCCTTACTTAGATGAGAAGTGCAAGTCAAATGGGATTTCAACCAGCTGTATTCACAGTTCTGCACACTTGTCAAATGAGCCTACAGATGCTGGGAGGCAGGAAAGCCAGAGTGCATATTTAAGTCCAAATAAATAATGTACCCACGGGACACTTGTGGTGGTCCCAACTACATTTACACTTAGCAAGTGTGCACAAAGCTTTGGTTTGGCAGGCTATTTACTTATTCATGCATGTTGCCACCTTTCTTAATGCCTATTTCAGTAACACGGTAGGCTACAGATCAAAGACTATACACCAGGCACTTAAGTAGCCACTAAGTGATGGTAATACAGAATAGTTGCTTCTCACACTGGAGAGTGAGAAGGCTCATCCCTTCTTGATAGAGAAGCAAGTGGTCATTTAAACACGTTTGTAACACCATCAGCCAAGACTCCTTGGCAAGATTTTTCTTCCCCATCGTTACTAGTATTTTTCACACAGCAACCTTAGAAGAACTACAGTCACTTTCCGTTTATTCACTTAAAAATCTCCCACAAGTAAGGGAGATTCAATTTTTATACAAAACACACAATGAAGACACTGCTCCTCAGAAAAGGCATTCTTTTGAATATCATGGCTAGGTACCATATTTCAGTGCTTATTGGAAATAAATCATGTGCCTGAAGTCAAATGTATCAAAAAGCATTCCAAGCAATGGGATATGTTTGTCTGTCTCAAAACCTTTAAAGAATAAAAAGTAACTCTCTCAGAAGCAACTCGTTTCCACAATACTATTGTAGTAATTAGTGAAACTTGATCAACATGTTTAGAAACCCTTTTTGGACCACTCTAGCCTCCAGGGAAAAGGGAGGCCCTTTGTGCTGATTTCTTCAGTGCAGGCAGGCTGAACAGACAGCATTTTCAAAGCAGCTTTGACAGGAACTGAGCACCTGATGGGAGTGGGCACTCAGAGTACTCAACACTTCCACATGGCTTTGGAAATCCCATCTGGCTAGAATTAGGCTGTAGGAAGGCATTTATTTTTTCCCTTCAGAAAAACAAAATAGTCTAACCCAAAGCAGCACTGTAGTGCCCCTTAAATCCTGTTTCTCACCATAAAAGATGCTCTGGTGTTACAGTAAGTCTACCACATCTTCTCTTTTCAAAATTTCCTTTGGTGTCTTACTGGCCAGAAACAGGCACAAGTTACTAAATTATTTCCTCAGAAAGTCTCTGAAGGCTTTTCCATTCCAACATCAAATTAGCTTTGGAAAAATTCACAGTGCAGTAGAATATGCAGTAATTGGAGTGAAAGGTAAGACTAACATCCTGTCTATGATAGAAAAATAAGGTTCACAGATTTATTCTGTGCGCCCGACCGCAACATCATGTAATGATTCTTTGGGGTACGACTGGTATTCACTATTTTCATGACAAAACAGATCTTGAGGCTACCCTTGGATCTACACAGAGTGCTGGTCAGTGGTTGTTGTTAGAGGAGACTGGAGAGCCTAGGAAAGAAAAACCTTTAGTCCATGAGAAATAAGGAAGGTGAATAAAGGAAGACAACTTTAATCACAAATGGTGAAAAATAGAGCAAATGTGAGAAAGGACCAACTAAGTGAAGAGTGTGAGCAAATCAAGGTGGTAAATGTGTGCACGGGGCAGGAAGAAGACTCTGTTCTGTGAGGCAGCCTTTCCTCGTGAGCTTGTGAAGGCAATTCTGGCCTTGGGACTCACTTTTTTAGGCACAAGACCAACTACTTTCCTCATGCATTTGCCTTGTTTTGGCAGAGGTTAGCTGAGGCATCAATGCAATCCACCTGGCTATCTCTCCAGTTCTTGTTCTCCAAGAAAGGCAAAATATGAAAATGTACGGATTTCAGGGAAGGGAACTGGCCCTAGAGTGGAGCAAAGACAGATTTCTGATGTGTACACCGTGAGCTGCAGGGTTGCAGGTAACCCCTCACCTATTGCCCAGCTCTGGAGTCCTCTTAATTCTTTGTCCACAGTTTCTATGATTTGGACATTTTCCTCAATGCTTTGTTCAGCTTTTGCAGAGCATCCCATGAAAAAAGTAGAGAAATGGTTAGGAGCATGGGAAAGAAGGAAGATAGGAGAGGAACACGAGGAGAAGAAAGGAGATAAGGAGGTGCTAAATGTCTAAGCATAAAAGTAACCACTACAAACATAAATTTGAGCACAAATTTCATCTCTTTGTTACAGAGAGGAGGTGGAGCCAAGGGGTAACACTCCTCAACAAAGTGTTGTCCAGACACTCACAGACACAGGATTTCTTAAAACAAGCAAATTTATTGGATATTTACATATAGTAAAGCCCTCCTGCACCTTGTGGTAAGAGGAGCATCGCAACAGTGAGCAGGTGCAGAGGCTGCACAAGAAGCAGTGACCTGGCTTCTGTTCAGCTCATCACAGGGTAGAGGAGGAAGCACAGCACATTCTCTGGCAGGCATGCCCCATGGATGCAGGAGTGTCTTGCCAGCAGTTCCCAAACAATTTAGAGAAGCCCTGCAGAGAAAGACTTTGGGGTACTTGTTGATAAAAAGCTGAGCCAGCAATGTGCACTCACAGCCCAGAAGGTCAATCACATCCTGAGCTGCATCAAAAGAAGCATGGCCAGCAGGTCAAGGGAAGTGATTCTGCCTCTCTGCTGTGGTAAGACCTCACTTGCAGTACTGTGTCCAGCTCTGGAGTCCTCAGCACAGGGGAGAAATGGACCTGTTGGAGTGGGTCCAGAGGTGGGCCGCAAAAATGATCAGTGGGCTGGAACACCTCTCCAATGAGGAAAGGCTGAGAGAATTGGGACTGTTCATCCTGGAGAAGAGAAGGCTCTGGGGAGACCTTATTGTGGCCTTTCAATATTTAAAGAGGGACTATAAGAAAGATGGAAATAAAATTTTAACAGGGCCTGTTGTGATAGGGCAAGGGGTAATTGTTTTGAAATAAATGAGGGTAGATCTAGACTAGATATAAGGTAGAAATTTTTTGCAGTGAGGGTGGTGAGACACTGGAACAGGTAGCCCAGAGAGATGGTAGATTCCCCATCCCTGGAATCATGGATGGGGCTCTGAGCAACCTGATCTAGTTAAAGATGTCCCTGCTCACTGCAGAGGGGTTGAACTAGATGACCTTTAAATGTCCCTTCCAACCCAACCTGTTCTATGATTCCATCTCTAAAATACAAAGCCACTTCAGAACGAAGCACAAATGTCACTGTAAAAGGGGAATCCCACTGAAATGTTAGGGTGGTAATAAGCAGTAACAAGCATCAGCAGCATGCTCAACAGGTGTGCAGGCTCCAGATGGAGAAGAAATCTTCTCCAGCTGCATCATGGCAGCAGCTTCGTGGGTCTGTCAGAAGCAAGAGCACTCTATTGGCTACCACTGCCCAAGGGCAGCAGACCAGAACTGCCTGCAGGAAAACAGAGCTGGCCCTTGGGGTGGGTGGAAGGCAGTGCTAAATAGCATCCACTTAATCTGAGCTTATCTTGCTGGATGCCACAGTCACCAGAAAAATGAATGCTTGGACTAGTGCCCCATTGCATAAAGGGACGATGTCTGTGGTTACAGAGGCTGTAGTGATAAATACCGATTTCTTCTTTCTGACCATGAATGTTTCCTCCCCAGCTGCTCTCTAGGGTATAAGCAATTTTTCTGGAGAACTTCTGGTCAGCACAAGTGATAGTGCTGCTCAGTCAGTTGTTTGCAACAAGCAGAACGTGAACAGATGACTTTGATAACCCTGCAGTGATGATATGAACAAGATGGAGGTGTTAGGTAATATATTCATCTACATTCCTTTCTCTTTCAGATTTAGGACAGAAGACAACAGAGAAAAAAACAGGACAAGCAAAATGCAAGTATACCCTCCACACACTCTCCTTTTAGACAGATTATAGGGACCACATCAAAATGTGCCTGTAGAAGACACCATTGAGATGTCTGTAGCAGAAAATGGGAAAATGCTGAGTTTTTTTCTGTTTGCTTCATGCATTTGACAACATAAGCTCAGGAGAGCAATCTTATAAATAGCTGACAAGGACTTGTGTTCATAACATTATGTATCGGTGTCAATCAATGTCAGTCAGTTACTGATCAAAGCAGACTTAGCTTGTCCACATGTTTTGTCTTCACTCAAACTGTATCATTTGCATTCATTGAAAATTAATAGATATGCTTTGCAATGCACATATACCGTTAAAGCCATAACCTAAATTAGCAGGTCTCCAACTCTGAAGGGAAATATACGGCTTGAACTCTGCCTTCATACAGTTAAATAAAGTTGCCTTTGATGAATAGAAATAACTCTGAAATCTGCTGGCATTATAATTCATATGTGATTTTAATGTCTTCTGAAGTTACTCTCTCGAGGGTTTTTTGTCTCCTACTGATTATCTTCACACTGAAAAAATCAGCGATGCCTGAATCACAAGACCCGTAACACACATTTAACAATTTCTGAAGAATCTAAGACTGAATTTGTTTCATATGGGTGTATTTATAGTACTCATTCTATAGAAGTCTGAACAATTATTAGCATTGCAGTCCAGTGCTCTAAATCACCAACACTTACCAGTGCTTCTAAATTGCTAGTCGCCTTCCTAGACTCCACCAAAACAAGGGAATTGAACAGAACAAGAGATTAATCAGTAAGTTAATGAAGGCAACCAAAGATAAGGGTCCCCTCAAAGGCTAAAGACCTGCTCTTATGCTTTCATCTCTTTCTCAAAGTCCAAATACAAACAGCTTCCCTACTAGTTAATTTACAGGGATTAATAACTGGATGACTTCATAACTCACTTCAATAAGACTAGGAAAACAGGTCAATAAATCATGGCTTTTATGCCCCTGCTTTGGCTTGTTCTGAAGTCTGTTCTGCATCTATGAATGATTAGTAGAAGGTGTAAAATAGTTCCCCGAAGGTTGCTACTGGCAAGTCCCATTCAATCCTGGATCCTCCTGACAACAGTTCATTAATTCCCCAAGATTTCAGACCCAAGTCCTGACATCCAAAATAAGGGTACATCACATTTGTTTCCATTAAGGGACCTTAAATGAGCTTAGCCAGTAATTCAAATCTTCAGCAGCTTTACCAGCTATCCAGGATGGTTTTTTTTCATAAGAGATCACTAAACAAAGAACAAGATATCATTGGCTTTTTCTTTTTCCTTTAAAAAGGCAACTTGCATATCTTTTTTAATGTGAGTCCTCCTGAGAAAATATTAAGGATTGGAATATTGCAGCATTTTAAGATCCTGTGACCCAAGGGAGCTAAATTTATGTCAGCAATGCCAGTTGTATTCTGCTTTCAGAACAAGTGGCTGTAACTCCTCTGATATTACATTAGAAATGAATATAATTATTAAAATGAAAGATAGAAGAAGTATGTTTTATGGAAAAAGAACTACATGAAATGAGGTGGAAAGGACGAATTTGAGAATATCAACATAATTCAACAATTGCTCAGCTAAAGCTAGCATTCAGTTTAATATAGTAAAAATAGGTTCATTTCACTCAGTAAGTGTCCAGTATCTAAATCCTGTAGCTGTCTCACTTGGACCAGACCTTTGCAACTGCACTGTCTTTAGATACACCTATTAGGTGCAGTTCAGCATTGAACTGAGGCTGGTGTGAGTCCAAGGAAGAAGACAGTAGCATATAGCAGAGGAGTATCTGAGCATCAGTGTGAACTACAGCATCTGAGATTGCTCTTCCTTAAAGACAGAGCTTGACCTTGTAGCTGTTTCCAGAATAAGAAAAAAAGAAAATCTGTAAGTGAGACTCTCAATCTCTGAGAAAAAAATTATTTATACTTTTTTCTGTAAGTCAGCCTTGTGTTCTAAGTGTAGCAGGGCATTAAGAACAAGTGATGCACATCTACTAAAAATGCAGATCACACCCAAGAGTCTTTAAGCAACAGCACAATGTTAGCAACATTGGGTAGAAGGAGCACAAAAAGGTGCATATTGCAATCCTACTATTTGCTTTCAGGTGTCTTGGTCATCTTGAATATGTATCAGCTTCCAGTAATTCACAGTTGTATGGGAAGAGCAGACATCAGCTGACGAGCACACACTTTTGGAAAGGTTATTTTAACCATAATTTTTGTTACACTGTGCAAAATGGAACTCCCTCTTATCATCAGGAGCCAGACTTGGTTATTGGTTTAATCATAGTGTCTGTCAAGAAGATTGCATAGCAGACCTTAGACAGTGAGCGAAAGGCTTCATAGACAGCTTCTCCCCTTCCTTCTCTTAAAATGTTATATGCCTTTTCAGACATTCCAGATAGTTTAGCTGGCAATAACAAAGATTGCCTGAGGCATCAGAGATGGGCATAAACTAGGAGTATCTGGTATTTTCTTCAATGTCTAAACAGCAACATTCTAAGCAATAAGATTCAGTCTTCCCATGTGATAGCATTTGGGTTTTTTGTTTGTAAACAGATTAGAACCACTGCAGGAGTAACTATTTCTCATATACGTGCAGATGCTAGCATGAGGACAACTTTTATGAACAGGCTTCTTTTTTAGTAAAGTGTAAATAATTTCCTTATTTGGGTAGTAGGATTGCTTTTTGTCTATATCTAAACTCACAGTGATTTTACCAATCTTCCAGTATCGGGCAGTTACAGTTTTCTTATGCTCTTAATTTCTTTTTTACTTTTGAACCAGGACAACTATGGTGCATAAGCACAGACTAAGTTTTACCAGCATTTATTACTGATAATGAGATAAACTCGGTGCAAAACTTGCCAGACTGTGAAGGAGCTTGTGAATGTGGTGAAGCACTAAGTGAAGCTACGACTACAGCTCTGTTGATCACTTCCACACCATGAACAAAAACCCTTTTGTGGATTCCATAACAGTGATCAGCAAATACCTTTTGTTAAGATGTGCCAAGGGAAACAAGCCTCTTTGTTGTACTATACCTAGAGCAATGATGTCTCTCTCCATAAGATCTTATTGGGATTCTGCTGAAACTACAATACCCACTCTTTACTGTAGGCACGTTTACTTAAACTGATCCAGAGCAGATAGAAGACATGCAACAGCACACAGCAGAGCAAGAAAATGCTTTGCTAGAAAGAATATCACTTACAACTTCTATCTAGTTTCATGCTCAAAGCCTGTGATTGCTTCAAGCAATTGATCACAATCTGATTAACTATCATAATTAGAGAAGCTGAAAAATGACTCATCTAGAAAACATGCAAAAAAAATCATTATTTGAGTCCTTACTAGGAAAGATCCCATTTTTATGTCTGACTCAAATATTAAGTCCAGAAAAAAACAATTCAGTTATCCAGTTTAACAGAATACAGACCAGACAAACTCATTCCAGAATTTCTTTGATAAATAGACAACTGAATATGAAGACAGGAAGGCACAGAAATCTCCTAGCTTCAGTTATGCACTAAGTTAGTGATAATGAGATGAGCTGAACTTCCCCCTTCTTTGAAAAGAGATATTGCTTGTGCTGTGCAGTATCTTATTTGTATCCACTTGTGGGGACAAGTAGATAGCTTATCACATCCATAACAGTCTGCATACAACATTCTCTCCACTATCTTCAGTGTGGGTAAACCAAACGTACAAAAAAGGAATCCAATGCATCAAATCTGTCCTGATATTTTCTGTTACTAAGACCACAGTATGACATATTCTATTAAAAAAACAACTACTTTGGGCTTCAGTCCTATAGCAATAGTAAAAAATTTGACATTATAAACCAAGTGTCAATTGGAAAATAGAAAGAAAAAACAGGAGAAGTTCTCAAGATGGCAAGAGTATTCTTCCTCCTACTTCAGCTGTAACCAAAGTACTGGGGTGGAACTAATGTTTTCAAGTAACTTGGCTATTGAGAACAGAGATTTTTGTCTCTAAGATTAGCAGCTAAGCATCTATTCTTGATAAAAAACACACCACTTTAAATCAGTAATAATCAACACTGGGTACTTACTGAGAATTAGTGGATAGCACAGGACATTTTTTGGTTAATGCAGTTTCAGCTGGTATATTGAGAGCTTTTACAGAGGATTAGTGACGTATGAAAAGACTCGCTCACTTGCTTGGACAATCTCCCAAAGTTGCTCTCCACTTCAGATGGTCTGTGCTACCATCTCATGACTGAGATGGTGACCTATGTGGTTCCGTTTCTGCCTTTACCTGCTGCACAAACTACTGCACTCTTACACATGCTTAATTCTAGTCAGATTAATCGGTTACGTGAATTCATCTGAACCACAGTTTCACTCTTACGGAATTTTCCCTTCCACATAACTGTCTGTAGCTCATTTTTTTTGTATTCTCCCTGTTCATAAATAGTACCTATCATAACAGCATTTAATAACAGAATAATTAATTTTCTAAATATAGAATTCTGTTTGTTTGAAAGAGAGCACTTCTCCTATTCTGCACCCACAACTAATAAGCAGCACTTTCAAGAACATACTTTAATTTGTGTGAAGAAATGGCATGAGGAATTTTAAAACTTTTATATGTAGTATGTATTGAGAGATAGTAATGAATATAAATATTTACAAGACAATTGTTCATTGTTCTTGTATTCCCTTTTTGGTTTTGGACAGCTGTAAGAGCAGTTTGAAAGAAGACGAATCTGGTGAACCTGGAGTTGAATTAAACTTGCAGTTCAGAATAATGAAGGATGACTTCATGAAATGCAGAATATTCCTTGGAGGAACAGTTTAGTATAAATATGGAATGGTTCTTTTAAGTTTCAAGTTATAAGTACTACAGCAAACCTTGCAAAAACTCACTTGAAACTGTCCAGAAAGATTCTTTCATTTCCTTAGTTATAGTCAGAAGTTAGGAAGCTATACTTCCAAAACTCGATGGCTGTACACAACAGAGGTTTACTAAGCATTCTTCTACACCAAATGAAACTTCAGTTGGCATTCACTCCTTGGTGGGAAAATAGTTCAGAACAGAATGACCAAGTAACAATGGGGAACAGAGAACACAAAACACAGAGGCTTTAATTGCATGTAAAGACATTTGTAATTTCACAGGCTATTCTCATCTTTAAGTTGGGAGGTTGTAAGCAAAGAACGAGTTATTAAAAATAAGTTTATACTGTTAGGTTTTTATATCGAAGTAGAAATCCTGAAAAAGAACACTTAAATTTCCATTTGCACAGTATTGTGCTCATGCCCGTCGAAATGCTACAACAGGTAGGATTTCCAAACATGAGCAATCACATTATTTTCATAAGTTGTAAAATTATTGTAACTTATAGTTTCCTTATTCAGGGGAATTTAGATGAAGGTCAATATTAGGAACACCTCAGCAATAACGTTATGGCACATTTTAACCTAGCATTACATTAGCTGACATGCTGAGAGCGCTGGAGTGTTTCCATGCTCTGAAAAAGTACAGATTTCATAGATTCAGTAAGTGCTATTCAGTAAAAGTTAGACACTTCTTAAGTACTAGACAGAAATGCAAATTTTCAGTTTTATGTTCTATTTCAGAAATCAGAAGCATTTAATTTTCATCTCACTTTCAGTGTCCTACATATCTCCTCATCACCCAAAACTCTGTAATTTTCTGAGCTACATTTGTCCTAGAAAAACAGAGAACAGAACGAGCCAGGTTTTTAAGCTATGCCCAGAGATACATGAAAACTGTTCCAGAACATAGGAAGTACTTCATACAACCAGTTATCAGCTGCAGGCAACAAACTGCAACAACCTCTTCTCACTAGATACTAAGCCACAGAAGAGACCAGAATGTCTTTGCAGCATCAAAGAATTGTCTCCTTGTGTAAATATGCAGTTTCAGCTAAACCGCTTTTAAAGGCAATTGCAGCCTGGCTGACTTTAAGCATTGAGTTGCTTACATCTTCAGTACTTACTGAGCAGAAGCAAACCTTTATTTCTCAGTTACAAAAGAATATATCTTCACATGTGAAAAACAGATCACCTATGTGCAGAGTACCTAGGCACTCAGGGAATGAATGCACAGAAATGCACATTCCCACCTCCCTGCTCCGACTACAGCCTTGCACTCACCAGCCTGCACATTCGTGATGCACAGGAGGCATCCCTGTGTGTGCCAAGAGCCTACCCCTTCCACACTGCTGAGTGTGGGAGGGATTATTTCATACCCACCCAAGCATGGATTATTTCAGACTCCTCCCTGTGGCCCTTTCAACTCCATAGGCACAAATGGGCTATCATGCACCATGCATGTATTTTAAAATGTTGACATGGAGGAATGGCCTTTTCTTTCACTACAATTTATTGTTAAAACCCTGAAATGTTAGTTTCCTCCACATTTTAAAAATGGAAACTTATGTGAGTGCCAGCAGTGTGAGAATTGTAGCTGTGCCTGAAATTGAGCTGCAATGATTTAGATTGTAGGTGTTTGCTAGGTAGCATGACCTTTAACTTCATGTTTTCTTGAAAGGTATTTGTAGCACATTTATGCTACAGCACACATCTGAGATCTGTAAGTGCTTCAGTGAGTCTGTTAGTACTATTAAGTATCTATGAATAACTGAAACTCTATGTTTCCTTTTTACTTTCCAGAATCACTTCAGATCTCTTTTTTGACTTCAACATTTTCAGATTTATTTCTTTGACTCACCTTGCTAAAGGCAAAAGTAAAATTTATTATGATCTACAGCATGGAGTTTATGTTCCAGCCACTCAGTAGCCTTGGCCAGAACAAGATATCAGAGACAGCTACTAACACTTCATAGAAATTCATGTTCATCAGCAGACATGCTTAAGTGTACATGCACTAGTTTTCATAACAACTATTACATATCCAGGCTTCCTAAAGTGGAAAAAGACATTTAGGGAAGACATGGCAAACATCTCCTACACAGTTTTCTCTCCACTGTATCAAGTCACACACCAGGACTGCAGGCAACTTGAAATTAATAATTATTACTGTATGAGTACCCAAGGACCTCCAGCCTAGCTCAGGGCTCTGGTCCTCAGGGCTCTTTGAAGAGCTGTGCCAAATGGAAAGGAAAACACAGTTTGTTCAGCTGCAATTCACATTCCCAACAAATGAGACAGTGGCAGCAAGAGGAAGCCACCAGTGCTAATTGACACAGTGGCCTTGCATGGCTCACCCTCACATGGGTGATTATCAGCAGTTACTGGATATCCACTGCTTCAATAAATGTGTTACGGTACATTATACATTACACATGCTTACTAAACTTCAGCAAGTGTATTCTCAAACAGCCACTATTGGGTTAGCTCACAATAAATATCTTGACATCTAGCTATAAAGTTATGCCTAAGGTCATCATGCCACTGATATGGCCTGAAAGTACAAAGCAGATTGCACTGACAATGCTCTGGCAGTAGCATTGGACTTATTTTTGTGCAATGTGTGACTATCTAGACAGAAGTAGAGCACAAAGCAGTTCAGTTATGCACATGGACTGAGCTGAAAACACTGTCTTACCATTGCTGTAATGTCTGATTTTAGTCTCAATATAAGATATTTTGGGGAAAGATTAAAAGCAAGCAGCATCTGACTGAAGATCGAGAGCCATCCTCTGTTATCCTCTATCATTTCTACACAAGCAGTTTCCTGCTCTCTTACCTTTTAGAAGGAAAACTAAAAAAGCTAAGTAAAGATTAGGTGCCTCTGAAATATTGTAATTGCTAAACATTTGACCTGACAATGGAAATGAATTACATACCAGTTCTAGTATTACAAACACGATGCCAAACAAGTTTGACCCAGCCTTGTGCTAATGTTAATAGGCTTGGCACAGGTTTTGCATTAATTAACGCATGATATAAGACTACCTGTCAGAGCTTTATCTGCTATTATAAATGAAATACAAGATGACTGAAAGGGAAAGTGATTAGAGAAATTGTTTCTTCTCTACGCTTGTTTACTCGGTGCACTTGACAATAGTTTCTGTACAGTCAGATTCTTCATGCCAAAAAAGATGAGCTTGTACAGATATGGAATCATTACGATAAAGCTTCAGCCAGCACAGCTTAGGTTCTGTATATAACTCCAGCTCTCTTTTTAACTGCCTCCCACCCCATTTAAAGACATGATATCAAGTAGCCTGTAGTCATGCTAACTTGCTCATGCTCTAGTCCTGAATACTGAACTGGGGGAATTAATGCAAATTACTACATATGTGAAGTTAAAACATGATAGCTGTTACTTACTAGGTCTCTATTAAGCAAATTCACACCACACTGAAGCCATGGCTGAACACAGCTCCTCAAGCTGAAAGCTTGCCTGTAACGACCTTTGGATAAGTGCATGCAACCAACCAGCTGTCCATAACAGGAAAATTGAATTAAAAAAAGCAAAACAAAACAAAAAAACAACTCCTCAAGAAAAAAAGCACAGCTTCACCTCACTACAGAAATGCCTCCAGAAGAACTAATTGCAGAAACTATGGCACATGGCTTTGGTCAGAACACGTTGCTTTGGAAGTTTTCCTGATGTGATCAGTCACACCAGTGGCTTTTCACAGGCTTCCCACTCCACCCTGGATGCCCAGAAACCTCTCCATGCTCTTCTACTGGCTTAATTTCCAGCTGCACTCCTCTGAATGCAGGTTCCACAAAGCAACTTGCTCAGACTTCAGACCCAGTGGTCTATTACTCCACTGAAGCCTGCCTTGCTAGCCCACCTTGATTTGCACTACTTTGCCCCTACTTTTTGTTTAAAAAGTAGCTTTCTGGTAATGAAGCACTGTTAGTCTACCTATGCAGCTGAAATTCAGTTCATAAATAATTTAGGTGAAAACTTGGTCTCATTCCATTTTAATCTCCCTTGAAATCTGTATTATGCCACTTTGTTTCTTGGGAATATACCAGGAAAGATGTCCAGTACCTGTGGGAGTAAAGATGGCCAAATAACAGTTGTTTCAAACCACAAGCTTTTTCTCAGTAACATTGCAACCCGCACTTGTTCATCTAATAGAAATCTCATTAACTGTCAGCTCTAGCGGTTAAACTATCAATAGGTTTGAGCAGATTTATGTGAAATAAAATGTTCAAATTCTTTCCATCTTAAGCAAAATATTAAGACTTAGAACCATAAAAATACAGAGTCCAAACCATTATCTTTAAAACCAAGGGGCAAGCAGAACCAGTTCTTGAGTTTTTAACTGAAATCTAATACCAGAAGTACTTCTAGAATGTGACCAGCGACAACAAGGTCTATGAGCATCTGCAGTTTCGAATCTCTCAAACTCCTGTCTGTTTTTTAAGAAAAATGAAATTAAATTAGTTATTTGTGATTTCTCTAATGTAACTGCATTTTTTAAAAAATGTGCTCAAACAGCCAAAAGGGTTAAGTGACTTTCTTGCATCAATTTCAGGAAAGGTAGGTACCTTGCCACTCTGCTGCTGTTGCATTCATGAGCCTTTTCCACTTATTTATGACCAAACTTGCAGCATTAAATATTACATTCTCCCAAGAGGGAACACAGCTGGCTTTCTTGTGTCATCAATCCCAGGTTTTGCCTAGTTAATGCCTTCAAAAAGTCAGAATTTGTGTTGTTCCCAAGTGATTAATGGCTAATGTCTCCTACTGGAGTGTCTAACAGCAGGCGATCTTGGCTACTCCTCTCAAATGTAAATCCTGAGTGTAGGAGGAAGAATAAAAATCACAAAAGTCACCACTTTTAAAGCAAGAAAATTCTCTGGATAAAATACTTGAACCTACATGACCTTAGAAATGAAGTGATTAAAAATAATACGTTTATGATGGAACACCGACGCAGTTGCCTCATAATCACCAAGACAATTCCTAAAGCAGATGTAACAAAAACACAGTTGCTAATAAAACAAACAAACCCAAAAACCCCAAACCAATAAACTAAAAATCTTCATTACCCCACTAGAAAAAAAAATGTTTAGCTTTTGAAACTGCTCATTTTTGTTAAACCTGTAGAAGAGGACGGGAGAAAGCTAGCTTGAGCCCTGTGTTTCCCTTCCAAAAGTTTTAGGGGCAGTAGTAATGCTTATGAATTTTACTAATATTAGCAATACTGAAAGAAGGCGTAGGACAACTCATTCTTGCAATCAGGCAACTAGGAGTTTTTAAAGCTATACCTCTACTGGGAATTAAAAAAATTATCTTAATTTTCAAAGCACAATCAATACATTTGCCAATTCTGACTTGACCCACAAAGATACTTAAATTCAGAGCAGCTACTTAGACATTAGTAGTGGCTCTGGGAGATAACATGGTCATCTCACAATGACCTAAACAACAGCAGATCCGCCACATTGCCAATAGTTCAACTGTCCATGCGTTATGATTTTGTAATTTAATAACACTTCCTAAAAAGAACCTATGGCCAAATTTTCCAGCTTTGTCATAAAATAGAAATGTCTGAATCACCACTATCTACACACGAGCAAGTGCTTCAGGTTTAGCACTGGAATTTTCTAGGAAGATACTCAGGTTTTAAAACTTTGCTCTTCCGCTGAAGCCCAGCATGACACTAAACTTACTGACATCAGCTAGGAATCTAAACAGCTCTAGTCAATACCTACACATTTAGTTAGGATTATTGTGCCACGATGATTGGGCCTTCATTATAACTTGAGATTTTCCATTTGATATACTTAAAAAGGAAAGGAATTTGATGAGCCAGTGCTTTTTTTGCAATGAGAGTTCTGCTATCACTCACTGCTGCTGCTTTCATCAAGAAAGCAAATTCCACAGAAATAGTTTTTCCATTCTAGCTATCTTTTTGGTACATTGCTGAAAAGATTTCCATCAGCATTCCTTGTGAAATGTCTCATTTATAACAGAACTTGCTCAGGACAAAATAAAGATCTGTTTTTTACTCCTTTACACAGGGAATTCAGTGCAAACACATGGGAAAGGATGACAAATGGCACTGTTTAGCCAAAGCCAACATTTAAAGAGCAGGATCAGACAGACCACCGACTCTTAGTGCCCACATAAACACAGTAAGAATACAAAGAGAGTCACCAACAACTCGAAAGGTTAAAGCAGCTGCACATACTCTATTGTGTATGCCCTTTAAACTGGCCATTACTCTTAGCTTACGTTGAGAACAAGGATGTTGTAGCTTGCTGGCGAAGGGATTGCTCCCAGTTTTTTGCTATTTATTCATATATGAAAATCTCACACTAAGGTGATTGCTTTGCTTTCTGACATAGCACTTTGCTTTGGCCTTTACAGCTACTGCTTTTTAAAATCCAAATTCACATGAAACAATTGTCTGTGTGGGTAGGTAAACAAATCAACAGTACACTTAACAAATGTATACATCCAAATGACTTCAAAGTTATCAGCTAAATCTGAGCAGAGATATGTTTCTTTCTCTTCCCCATGTTATGCTAAGGGAAACAGCAATTTTAGCAGTTTGTGATATTTATTGATATAGTTTAGATTTAAAGATAATATCCCCAATATTTTACTTATCAAGTTACGTTACTAACAGTGTTTGATACCAGTCAGTTACTGTGAATATATACTATACCACTTGAATATATTACTGCCTATCTATATTACTGGTGTCACTTTTCACTGAGTAGAAATCTTACTACTGTTTTGGGCTATCTGGCTCAGGCCTTCCTTGCACTCCTTAGAAATTTTTCAGTTCCTCTAACATTTAAGGCCTCGTATTGGACAAATATATATTTGTCAATGATAACTGCAATGACAACGTTAGTAAGTCACCAACCACCTGACTCTCTCCAAAACAGCACTTTGCTATGTTTTTGAAAACCTGCCTGTTTATTACTAAAAAAGCGAGGTTTTATTTCACTGCAAAAGACACTAGCCGAAGGGTAGGATGCAGAAATGTGGCACCTCTGGGTGAGAAGGTATTTAGTAACCTAAAGGGATTTCTTCAGTTTTGCAGAATGACCCAGTTTTTCTAAAAAGGTAGAGCATAGAGATTTAGTATTAGTGAGGACTGAGCAACACAGATCATCTTAAGCAAAGTATTTTATCTTGATACGATATGTGCATATTTTGAAAGAAAAAAAAGTTGCTTAAATCTTCAAAGTGATTGACGCATAACTGTTGGAATTTAAGCCTTCAAGCAGACATTGCCTGCAATAAAGTGCCAAATTGATGCGCATTTCCAGCTCTTAACTTCCTTTTTGTACTTGGCTCTTACATAATATTACCTTCATTTAGGTCCAGCTTTTTCAATATGCCTCAGGTTTGTTTCAATTTTCCTAGGGAACGAATTAGTGGACCTAGCACAAAAGTCGTCCACAAAATTAGATAACATTCTTACACATTTTACCATAGAAAATGCCTTATAGGAGTGGAAATTGTAAGAACAGAAATGGGCATCACAATATTAGCTAGCCTGTCTTCTGGCCCAGAGGAAGAACTGTCATCCCTAATATTTCTTGTTTTTAAACCAACCTCCCTGATGGAAGTGCTGTAATCTCATCAGTGCCCAGACAATAACAGTGCTAAACTACCTTTTCTTACATTTTCTAATGACTTGCCTAAGCCTACTTACTATCATTTAAGTCCATTACTACCTGCCCTACCTGCAGCACACAGAAGAGAATTTAATTCTGTTTATTGCGCATTTTGATGTGACTGAAGCCTTAGATCTCCTCTGCTTTCCCATCATTAAACTTGAAGTTACTGTTCCCCACACCAACCTGTCCTCCCCTAACCTGTTTTCTGATCTAGTCACTCTGGACCCTGATATTTGATGTACATACTTCCCGATCTGCAGAATTCAGTGCTGAACAGAGTAGAAGATGCCTATTTCAAGACTGTTTCTGATGATGCATCCACTCTGGTGCCGCATGACACCGTTGAGTCATATTGCAATCCTCTGTAATGCTTAAATCCTTTTCTGCAATTCTGCTGTCCAGGCAGTCTTGTCCCTCTGAAGCTGGCATTCATCTGAAGTGAATTGTTAGATAATTTCTCAAGAGTCTGAGAACCTGATCTTGTCTTCCAATGTGCTTACAGCTTTTTGAATTAATATAATCTGCATAGTTAAAACATTATTTCTTCATCCAAATCACTGATGAAAATATCGAATAGTACTAGACTAAAGCAAGGTCTTTGAAGAATCATGTTGGATATAGCCTTTTGGTTTGATGCTGAAGCACTGATTTTCTACTAGAGACTTTTCTTATCAATTCCACAGTTCCTAGTAGTCTGACTTATTGCAAATTTTCCTACTTGTTATACATGGTGAGGGAGCAAAAAGATCTGTAAAATTATTTGACTCCTACGGCTTCTCCCTTATTCACCCTGTCAGAGAAGAAAATTAGATCAGCTTGACATGACTTGCTACTAGTACATCCATGCTGGTTGTTACTCATCTCCTTATCATTTTCTAGGTGCCTACAAATTGCTTGTTTGAGTATATTCTGGTATTTTTCCAGGATCTAAGTTGCAATGACAGTTGTACAATTCTCTGGCTGTTCTTTTTCACTGCCTTTTCCAAGATAAGCTCACAGTTTAGGGGAAGATTTTAAAAAAAAGTTTTCTGGACTCCAAGATCATCACTAGCAGTTATGATGGCTGAAGCAATTTGCCTATGTAATGAAGCTTGAATTTCACCAGGTCCAATCAAGATGAGAATATCTAGTGTAAATCATCTTTAATATACTCTTTCCCTAGAATAAGCTCAACTCTTACCCTTCTCTTACTATTAATGCAATGTCTTGCTGTCTTTGCTTAATGAAATTTGCAACCTCTCCTTTTTCCTCGTTGTGTATACATTATATTAGACACAGTACTCATTTACTTGAGCTAAACACACTAAATCTGTAAGGGAAAGTATTCTGATCTTGCCTGGGGCAACACTTACAGATTCTTCAAGGCCTACAAGATTTATGTTTTTTTGTTTGGTTTTGTTGTTTTTATAAGAAGCATTGCCAGCTCTGACTTAGAATTATTTGAAACTAAAGACTTAAATATTTGTTAGCAACACACATTCCCTTTTGAGAAAGCTGTGAAGCGTGGTCAAGCTAAGTATAGAGTTATTACACATAAGAATACATGTACATGCACATTCTTTAATATCATAATCATCATTTTTTTAAACACAAGAATGAAGGACTACACTTCTGTATAGTGTCCCTGTTAACTATCTTAAACATTTTCTGGGTATAACCCTGCCTGATGCCTTATTCCATCTTTTCTTAATATGTAAACTTTGGGAATTTATTAAATTGACAGTATGATTAGCTGAAGATATAAATAAGGCAGTCATTAGTTTGTCAATATTTATTCCAAAGGGAAGATTTCCGGTCTCTTTACTTTACAGGATAAAATAAATGGAACCATGAGGCATCGCAAGTGGAGAAATAGTCAGCAGAGAGGAAACCTTTAAGCTAGTGAGATGAGATGGAAGCATTAAAAAATGCTTTCATTGCCATGACTCTGCTAACACTGCTCTCCAAAAGCAGCTTATGCCCCTAACTCTTGAAAGTCCATAGAAGCACCTCCCAGTTTTTTGGCCTTCATTGTTTTCCTTCCCCCTGACTCACAAAGTGGAGCATGGGAGGGCACGACAGCAACGTCACCTAGTGCAGCCATTCATACTCCCTGAACAGCACAGGAGATACAACCCTAAACACAAGTAAGCCCTACCACACCAGAGCTGGCCACTGCTGCATTGGACTTCTGCAGTGAGGAGTACACTGTCTGGCTCCAGACCAAGTCAGCTAGGTCTAGCTGAACAGTTTGGCTTAGTCATCACAGTCACATGCTGGAAGTGATGAAAATTACAGGGCAAGTTTGTATGCGAGGGGACAGTAGCTCCAAAATGGGGTTGAGGGGAGAGGCTCTTGGGACAGGTAAGAGAAAGGAACAAGGGACAGGACACCATGAGGCACAGCCGGTCTCAGGCAAAGCTCAACTACAAAACAGTTGATCCGATGAATGTTAGCCCTGGTCTTGAGGGCAGAATCTCTTACATTTCATCCCCCTTCATGAGAGCCAACAGATACCTTCTCAGACTTAAAGAACTCAGCATTGTGACAATTGAGGTGTGATTAAGCATATGAAGCAGATCTGAAGGAAAAAAAAATTCTGTATGTCACCTTTCTCCTTTCTCTGAGGTAGATAAACTTGTGCAGTAAGAAAGTAATAAGCATGCAGGTAATTATGCTCCAAATGTCCTCTTAGGCAGACTTTACTATTGTCTTCTTAGTGGTCACATTCACCATGTGTATAGTTATTAATGCTGTCAACAACTGATTTACCTGCATTTTGTTTGCAGAAGACAGACAGGAGAATTTAGCTAAGAGAGATGATGCAGCAGAAGAGCCTATCACAGACATACCGGAGAAGCTTTACAGATAGCAAACAACAGCTTTCACTGACCCTTTTAACTTTGCTATTTCTATAGCGAGTTTTTTGAAATACCAAATCCAAATTACAGAACATTCTGTAGTCTTTCATATCTGTAGAAAATAAATCAACTTCTGTTGAATACTTGTTACAAACATCTTGTTATTGCCCTCTGCCTTGAAGCAATTGGTCTCAAAAACAACAAAATGTCTTACTTTGCTTTTCTTACTTACTTATGGATTGCACGGATCTTGTCATGTTATTTGCATTTTTATTACTACCTTGTGTAATATGGCAGAATTGTATATCAAATCTGCCATATTTTCCTAACTAACTGTGCTTGAGTGTTGGATGACAAATCTGGACTGTTCCAAACATCTGACAGTTATGCTGAAGCTCCATTTGGTGGAGCAACAGTCACTGTATATCTCTAGCAAAATGTAAAATTGGAATTTTAAATGTTATTTCATACATCAAAAGACAACATTATGTTATCTGCTCCATCCAAAGCTTTAAAAGCTCTGTTGGAGAATTTAAGGAATACATTCTATTTAATTTCATACCTCCTATGATCACACAGCTGTGTGATATGATACTACCAAAATAACTATTGAAGGAATGGAAAACACTCTATGTTAAAACTCAAAAAGCGGTAATAAATCTTACGGATTCAATTTGCTACAGATGTTGGATATTACAGTAACACAAAGTACAGCTTTGAATATTGTAAGAAAAAGAGGACACATGACAAAAATGCAATTTGTAGTTTTCTAAACAGTTCTGATTAGCTATTTTGAAACGTGGAAAAGCTACATCTGTCAGCTTTAGACTTGTGTTTCATTTAATCCTAACTTTTTCTCTCTAGTATCTGCAAACTTTTTCAGATCATGCTTCAGTCTTCAGTAAGTGTTACTGCTATTAAAAACCAGGCAAATAATTTGGAGGATATATTATGTTCCAATTTAGCTAGGTTAATATATTCCCTTACATCTTTCTCTGACACATCAGGCACTAGCCATCATTGCAAAGAAATAAGGGACCCTGGACTCAATCTACCATGAAGGTTCCTAGGTGTTGTTTAAATATTTTAGGATTATCCCTCAAAAATGATTTGAGCAACCAGATAGTCCAACCGCACTCTTGTCACAGAACATATGCTTACTTTCATAGACTGTTGCTACCAACAGCTAGTGATGCCTCCCCTGCATTATCCTTGTATAAGAGTGGTGCTATATTTATGTTTAAATGAAACAAAGCTGTCAGACAAGTATAACAAAACAGTATAAACAAACAATGGCTTGATGGTTGACTGTCAACTCAACCAGCTGAAAGAGAATGTTTTCCTTAGGGTAAGGTAATACTTGGTTATAAGCAATTAAGCATAAAGGCATGAGCTAGCTCAGTTTTCTGTTGTGAAAGAACGTGGTTCTGTCTACTTATGCCAAATAGTGTAGTATTTCCTAAAGCCATTTTATTCAGTCGCTATTTCAGGAAGAGAGTTAAAATCAAACCTAGTTAAATTATGAAAATCCTGGCCAGGTGGTGGAAAAAACAAGGGAAGGAAAAAAGAAGAGTTTAAGAGGCTAGATATTTAACTCAAAATCATTCTCATATTTAGCTCTAGCCAGGATGGGATTTTCACCTAAATCACAGAATCACAGAATGTTAGGGATTGGAAGGGACCTTGAAAGATTGTCTAGTCCAATCCCCTCACCGGAGTAGGATCAATTAGATCAAGTCACACAGGAACGCGTCCAGGTGGGTTTTAAATGTCTCCAGTGAAGGAGACTTCCACAACCTCCCTGGGCAGCCTGTTCCAGTGCTCTGTCACCCTCACCGTGAAGTTTTTCCTCATATTTATGCAGAACCTCCTATGTTCCAGCTTGCACCCATCTTCACCTTGGTCTCTGTATTTATCTCTGGATAAATGAAAATAGGCATTTCTTGGAAATGATATGAAGTACACACATATCATGTGTTGCTTTACTAGGATTGTTGAAATATCACTCAAATATCTGAGAAAGGAAGTACTCATAAGTTGTAGTTGGACGTTGTAGCAAGGAAGCTGCTAAAGGGGCTGGGATGGAGGATTGTGTGCTATATATTGGATTTGAAAAATGGGTCAAGTGCCTGAGCCTACCATGCCTCTTGACAAATATGTGGCATTTATTCACACATGCTCAAAAAGGAAGATGGCAGCCGCTATCTGTAAAGACTGCAGAACTGCAGAGAAGAGATATAAGGGGGAGGTGTCCTCTGCTTTACTTCTCTCCTTCTGTCTCGTATTTTTGCCTCACCCATTCTTAGCCTTCTTGCTGCTCCCTTTCTGCAAGAGGCAGTGCTTTGAAGGCTGGGTGGCCACACATACATTGAAGAAGATGCAGTTAAGTTTCCAAAAGTGTTTCCTATTGGATGAAAGAAAATATATCTGTAGTGTGGACACACACCTATAATAGATTGTTTTAATATGCATTATCAGTATGTGTGTTTTGCTTTATTACTAAAGGCCGAATGTGGAACACTCAGTTTACAGCCAATTAAGCAAAAACAGTAGCTTTAAATGATACATATATTTTCAGTCCTAATTTCCTGGGAATCAATGTTACTTTTCTAAATTTCTACTTAAAACTTGAAATAATTTTATTCTTATCTATTAAAGGGTGCTTCAATCTTTTTATATTTGTGCCTGTGAAATATGCCAAGCTTGGTATATGACAAAATAATTGTTTGCATTGTTACAGAAAAGACACAGTAGTAGGTGTTTGAAACTACTACTCGTGTTCACTCCAGTTGATATCTCAGAAACAAATACAACATTAAGTTTCCTGTGAACACAGAATAAAGTAACCCATGTCCAACAATGATAGTACAGAAATTTGGTCTCAGTGCACAATCTAGGTTTGAGCTCTCTACCAAAAACACAGTAAAACAACCCAGTCATCACAATAAACGTCCCCATGAGCATCTGGAATCCTTCTGCAAGACACGAGACTGAGGGAAACAAAAATCACTTCACATATATCACTGAATGTTACAAATTTGATGAAATATAGTGAGGAAGGATCTAGGCACCTTAAAGTTAGTCACTATAATATCTAATGTTCAGGCGCATTTTTAACACAGGGGGGTTTGAAACCTGTATTAGATGTCTAGAGCCCCACATGATACCCAATGGTAAGCTGGTGTCTCACCCAAGGATTCTATACAGGAATCATGCTGAGCAAATTGTCATCTACAGACAAGGAAATCTTACAGGTTACAGGAAATACAGAGTCTGTACCCTCTCGCACATATCCTGATCTCCAACAGAGTGCTGGGAGGTTGTTTCTGCTTGTTTAACAGTAAGTTAATATAGCAGCAGTACGAGATGCTGTTAGGGAAAGCCTGTCCAGTATTCAGCCTACTCCCATCATATTCCCAACATCCAGCACTGTTGAATGGATGCTTTTGGAGGTTTACATCTCTGCCTATGGTTTCAGAGAACCAGTAACATCATCATCACCTGCTGAAGTTGCAACTGCCAGTTTTGAGCTCATTAAGTGCTGGGGCCTGAGTTGTGGCCCCCAAGTTGGAGTTGACCTGTGGATGAGTCACAACCTAGCAGAATGTTTTGGTTTTTCTGTTGGCTTCATGTTCCAGAGGCAGAACCTGGCCCACCTGTGTCTCTATGGCTCTGCCCTCACCCAGGTGGTCATGGTTGGGGTGGTGGGTGAGGCCAGGATTATATTAACCAGGAGCCAATTAGTTAGAGGAGCTTTCTGTTGGGTGTGGCTGCATCTTGCTGAGCTCTCATGGTGGTGTCCTTCCATGTGAGGGGCCACTGAGGGAGCCACCTCTGTCTGTTGTGTCCAGTAGGCGATGCTGGCACCACGGTGGGCAGCAAAGGAGCTGGGCCCATAGGAACCTATGGCAGGACTGTCTGAAGGAAGACTTCTGAGGGGATGTTGCTGAGTTCAGCATTGGCCTGTGTGATCAGGCAACTGATGGCAGCATAAAATGTTGATGGCTGAACCAGCAGAACAGCTCAGCATCCCATATACACAGATTATTTCTTTTTCTCTGGAGGTATTAATTTGCTTTTACAGAGTAATCTATATTGAAGAGTGTCTGCCTTTTTTTTGGTCCAGTCAGATCCATGACGTCCTTCTGGAGCTGCCTGCCATTAGCACAGCATTTAGCTGCCCAAAGAAACCAAAAGACTTATTAACTAGAAAGAAAGGTTAAGACAGCATCACAGAAAAATGTTGAAGCTCAGCAGTTAGGACACGTACTAGGGTAAGACCTGGTTTCTGCCTGGAATTCATTTGAAGTCCTTGAGTATCTGGTTGAATGCAGCCTGTTTCAAAACTTGAGCAGAATTTGTAATAAAAATTTAGTCTCATTATCAGTGCACTGAGCCATTTACTTACTCCTACACATAAGTCAGATATGTGGAAAATCAGTGTGCAGACATCATTTAATTACTCGGGAGTGCACCTAGGGCAGTATATCCTAATTCTCATAAATGACCTACAGTTTCAAGTGTTTATTCAGAACAGAAGCATTACAGAAGGTCAGAAGGGGTCATTCATCACAGGCTTAGGAATTGCTCCTCAGTCAGTTTTACATACAGTAAAAGGATACACAGTAATTTTCAGACTCACATCAGGTTTCATTATTTTTCTGATAAAGAGCTTTTTGGGTTTTTTTTCCACAGAAATGATAAATTCTCATTTAAAGGATTTCTTAACTAGTATATTCTTTCCTATTGAATCTAGTATTGAACATAATTTTATGCAATCATCCTAGGACTGTGAATAAGAATATTTTTTACTTATCCTGGCACTCAATTTGATTGCTTTTGTATAGCTACATTTTATTGCAATATACAAAAGTTCTCCCCTCCCCCTAAACATAAGAAAGACTAAGCTCCATTAAGTTTTGAACACTTGTGAAAGATCACACTATTACCCTGAACATAAAGAGAATTTAATTTTCAGCATTTTGCTATAAAAAATTTAGACTCATTCTATTTACAAGGCTAGAGATGTTTCCGTGTGAAGGAGAAAGACGAGGTAAGTCTTTTTCCCATGTTTCTTCCAGATACTTTATACATGATGGCAAGGCATGTTCTCACAGGGTATGTTGGGGGGCACCATCTGCATCAGTGACATGACATGGGGTGCAGTGACACAGGACATCAAGTCACTCTAGTGAAGGCAGACGAGGAGCAGCACCACAACCACAGGAAGACCCTTGAGATCCTGCTCCTCTGAGACCTCTTCTCCCTTCTCTCAATTCCTCCTCAGAGTGCTGCAAAGCCCTGGGGAACACATGAAGTTCCCACCCTGCCACAAAGGGGCTGTAGGCTGCCTGATGAGAAAAGGAGAGAGGTAAGCACTGCAGCTACCCCATGCTCCAGCACTGTCTACAGGAGAAAATTAGACTCTACTGCAGCTTATCAGGGGGCAAATTTTGCCCAAAATCACCCTTCATATAACTGATCAGCATTGATTTTAACATCATGATTCATTTATTGTGGCTCTCTTTGTAACTAAAAGATGTAATAAAAAAGACTGCAGTGGGCTCAGCAGCCAACTTCAGAGAGGTGATGTCCTGAAAGCGTGACATGGACAAAGACTCCTTGGCTGGGAACATATTTCAAACTGTCCCTCCTCCCCAGAAAACATTTATGACCTGCTTAACACATGCTAGTGCAATTGCAAGTCTTTGTAAAGACAAAATTTCATATATAGATCAGGTATAACTTATTATACCTCTACTTTCCTACAGACAGCTTGAAAAATTACTGGGCACTGAAATCTTCATTGCTCAGTTAAAAAAGATTTTCTGAAGGCCAAGAAAAACATGTATGTAAGCATTAACTATTCAGATACCTGTCATTTTGGTGGCTGATAACTGAAAAATAATGGGTGAAATACGGACTCCTGAGAGTAAAAAAGTATCTGAAACAATGAAGAGGAACAAAAAAATGATACAGGAATACCAAGACCAGGAGCGAAGCCATTGGGGTTCTTCCCTGAACTCACTGTCACCCTGCATGATATGAATTATGACAAATTCCTGAATAATGAGCAGTGATGCAAGGCAAGACTCTACCTCCATCTCACCTGCAGATGTATCACTGCTCTCAGTAAAAATCTGACTTTGAACAGGGAACAACATATACATGTAATACTTCTTGAGCTGGAATGTAAATTATTTGCAATGCATCATCTCCGCTGAAATACTTTGCACAACTCGTGGCTGAGAGAGCTGGATCTCAAAAAAATTAAGCAGGGAGTTGATAGCAAACACCAGCATTAACAACTGGGAGTGCAATATCTGCATAGCTCCCATAATTCTGTGCCATATCGCCTTTATGCAAAGTCTGTGAAAGCTTTGACATGCAGCCTGCTCTATGGATTGCTTGTCAGTGCTGATTAGTACTGCTGAATGCATATCTGCAGGTGCCAGGATATCAAATGACCTGAACCCAAGAGCAATGAGCTCTCATCTGCAGGTAAATTTAAAGAGCCGTGTTCCCTGCTGTTTTAAAACAGGATTCAAGAGTCTCTCCAGCTCCAGACATTGACTACTAAGAAACAGCAGGGCAGAAAAATTAGTGAATATTCCTTGCAGTAAGCACAAACTCACCATTACCTTCAATCAATCTGAAGATCCAGAGTAGCTTTAAACACCCCATAGCAATTAGAAAGACAGCTTTGTGGTAAAATGGACATTTGCATCTGAAAAAAACCCAGACTTAACCAGCTAGACTCCAGCATCTCAGATTCTGATTTTTCTCCTCTTCAAACAATCCTAATAATGTAAATGCTGTTTTCAAGGCCAGACAATTTAAAGTTGCCCTGTAAAAAGAGCCTCCCCATTTGGGGTTTAGTTTTTTGTTGTGTTTAAATATTCTTAATACCCTCCTCTAGACTCAAATTCTTTACCATTTCTACTACTGCAGTTTGAACAGCTTTCTGTAAAACTAATGACTGTACTCTCCTCCCCCTTTGATCTTGTTTTGTTTAACTGATTAGAAACAAATAGAGCATGAGCTACAAAGAAAGAACTTTTGCTCTTCATCAGCTGACAGAAGGCCTGTTAGTCTCAAACTCCCAAACACAAACCTGCTAGTGTATAAACAACTTCCAGAAAGTCAGTCACATCAAAGCCTCCCTGAAAGACAATTGAGGGGAAGAGACATGTTTGCACAAAATTCCTGTTCTGGATCATCTAACCATTAAATTGAACCAGAAATTCAATTATTTGGTTACATTGTATAGAAACACTTGGGCAGATCTTTTCTATCAGAAAATTTGACAGAATTATCCCTCTTGCATTTTTGTAATGTCCATGTTCTGGCAAGATTTTCTTGTAGGAATGATCACAAAAATTAAGACGACATGTGGATACATCTGAGTGACCCAGATTACTGGATTCTTGGGGTTTTTCCTGATAGGTCATCCAGGTGACAATTACTGATTATTTAAGATAGAAATGACTACAGACATGTATGTTTTGAAGTTAATGTGACACTAAGTGGAATAAAGTACTACTGTTACTTTGAAGACTACAACTAAGAATGAAAACATGGCAGCTAAGCAACATCAAATACCTTGTATAGTCTGACTAGTGAAGCCAACCTGAGCATCCCTGCATGCTTTCATGTGTAGGAATTGTGGTTTTGTAACAGCACATGTTTCAGTAGTTGGTATTTATTTCAAAAGTACAATTTGTATTTGTTTTCCTCTACTAGAGGCTCATAATCAAACATTCAAAATGGTGTTGTATCTAGTTTGTATTTTATTTAAAAGAGTATAACACATGTTGGAACCTAGCTGTTCGTTATTTCCTCCTGATGTCCATACTTCCCTGGAACAGCTTTTAAAAAGTAGCTATTTTCATAGCCTTGGTGCTATTTTTAGGCATCTTTCTAGAGGTTACCTGGAATAGAGGAACACAGACAAGTCAGGTGCCCGGGGCACTATGACCTTGTATATTCATTGGCTCCAGTTCACCTAGATTCAAAATACCTTTAGTATTTTACTTGCACGTTACCAGTGCCTTTAATTTAACAGCACAACAAGCATAACAAGTAGGAATGTGTCAGAAGCATACCTTCATGCCCTTGGACAGTAACATCACGTATCCACCTGTGCTGAGAATTGATATTTGTATTAATTTAGTTTCCTGCTGCTTTAACACAGATAATGCAGGCATTAAGAAGTTGTTGTGCAGCCACATTCAAATAGGTACAGGATATTTTATGCTAAGCACTGGAACCAGTTGGCCAGCATGTAATTGTGTTCAGCCAGAGGCAGTAGGGTGACCGGCAGTGAAGATGAAGACAGTCGAGAACGACATGAATTTAGCTGACTTGAAGATCTTGACAGAGACTGGCCGATAATTTGCTCCAACAGCATCACCTAAATCGACACATTTAACGCCGGAAAAGTATATGTTAAGGTGCACTGAGACTTGCTGGTTTCCACTTGAGACCTGGCCTGCTCACTTTTTGCCATCATATAGCTCCAATAATGTGTGGGGTGGGCACCTGGAAAAGCACATATTCTCAGTTTGGAGCTGTCTACAAGTGTCTATCATGACTACTGTTGCTCCCATACCAAAGTGTCTTTATGTGGCAACACCATGCACATGAACTGCATAGAGAAAACTGCCCATGCATTTATGACTGACACAATTAAACATTTAAAGATTAGTGTGCAGCTTCCAAGTTGTTTTGAAGAGCTAAAGGACAAAGGAGAGACTATTATAGATGCTAGTCTCCACAGGTCTCTGGTCATCCTTTTCACTGATGTGGCCTGAACTCACCCCTCAGTAGCTAGATCCGTTTTGGAACTGAGACCCAGTACACATCTCCAGCAAAGATCCTGAGACTTCCCAATTCCCCACCGGATACCCCTGCTTTGTAAATTACCCATCAGAGTAAAAAAATCACTTGAAAAGAGAATGCTGTCTCTTGGGCTGTTTTCTACCAACTACTTTTACACAGATGAACACAATTTCCCCTAGCTGTGAAGATTTTCTAACCTTTCTGGTTTTAAAGCTTTCTGTTAAACAACACTTCAGCAAGTGAGAACCCTGCTTTCAAGTGGCAGTGCCAGTTTCCAGGGTGCTGTGCTGTAATTTAATAGTGCCAAGTACTAGCTTGAATTTTAAAGCACCCTTTTAGCAGTTTGAACTGCATTTGCCACAAAACTATTTCACTACAGGTAAGCTGAGCTTCATGGTACATGGTCAAAGAACTACACTTTTGAGAACATTTAAACATCACAATCAAATAATGACCGCTTGATATCATCACAGTTGCTGTACCAAGTCTAGCAAAAATAGATTATGAAATGTCATATGATTAGCAGAAATAATCTTACAATAATACTATTTTTGGAGACCAGACATAAACACTCTGAGCCAATATCTGTAGCTTCTCCAGCAAGCATAGGCAAGCCAAGTTTTCCCCGAGGCTTTTTATTGTTGGGTGGATAGCTCCAACCAATCTTTTCTTAGCCATGCTTAATCCATTTTCTGTCACCCCTCTTTTTAATTATACCAACATTTCAATCTTAATCTTTTTTTCATACTTTTGTTTGGGTATAGAAATTCAGATTTTCTCTTATTTTTTCTATACTTTCATTTAATTAAAGCGTCCTTTGTTGCTACATTTATTTTTCTTTTTAACTTGTGTATTTTCATGACAAATGAAAAGCCCCTGGCCAGGCTCACTGTGATATTTACTTCACCATATTTCCTTCCTAGCACTTCCCAGGTTTTTGCCATGTATCGTGTGTCCCCTTCCCATCTATACACTTCATTTTTTAAAATCCAAGAATCATACTGGAAGCGCACTGACTGAATAATAGTAACGTGTGTTCAGGGGGAACACCACAGGAAACCTAGACTCATTGCCTTTCTGCAATAATATATAAACATGCATTTCCCATCAAGGAAATCCATGTAGAAATACAAGGCTGCTGCTAATTACAGTGGCCAAATATACAGTCTTAATGCTGGCAGAAGTGTCTAGCAGAAAATAACATAGATGCAAGTGAATAGAAAGGACTTGCAACTTCCACTCCACCTTTTTCACTGGCACTGCCTATCCTGCTCCTCAATAGCCCCTCTGTTAGCCTCCATTTCTGTATGCAGCACTGGCATCATCCATGTTCCCTGGACATCGCCAAGCCAGATTTCCTCCTGTTCCTGGGACTCCCACACCACTCATACCACGCAACATACCTGTGCCCTAAGCCAGCAGGAAAACCCAGATGAAGACAGCCCAGGAAGAGGCAGGCCAGGAGTGACCAGGATCCACACCAAAAAACTCCCAGCATGAAGAGTGAACCTGGGAGTTAAGACTACACCTGAACACACAGCTGCAAAGTTCTTGTTAGTGCTCAGTTCCCACAGCTGGGACACTGCCCAGAGAGCTGCCACAGCTGTTCCACATCACAGAACTGCCGAGATAGGAAAAGCCCTTTAAGATCATTGAGTCCAATCATTAACCTAACACTGATAAGTCCTTGACTAAACCATGTCTCTAAGCACTACGTCTATATATCTTTTAAATACCTCCAGGGATGGGGACTCCACCACTGCCCTGGGCAGCCTGTTCCAGTGCCTGATCACCCTTTCAGTAAAGAAATTCTTCCTAATATCCCATCTAAACTTCCCTCAGTGCAACTTGTGGCTGTTCCCTCTTGTCCTATCACTCATTACTTGGTTGAATAGACCAATCCCCACCTCTCTACAACCTCCTTTCTGGTAGCTGTATAGAGCGATAAGGTCTCCCCTGAGCCTCCTTTTCTCTAGGCTAAATAACCCCAGTTCTCTCAGCCGCTCCTCATAAGACGTGTGCTCTAGACCCTTTGCCAGCTTTGTTGCCCTTCTTTGGACACGTTCTAGTCCCTCAATGTCCTTCTTGTGATGAGTACCCCAAAACTGAACACAGTACTCAAGATGCAGCCTCACCAGTGCTGAGAACAGAGGTAAAATTACATCCCTGATCCTACTAGACACACTATTCCTGATACAGCCCAGGATGTCATTGGCCTTCTTGGCCACCTGGGCACACTGCTGGCTCATGTTCAGTTGGCTGTCAATCAACACCCCCAGGTCCCTCTCTCCCAGATCATCTGAATATGCTTTCTAGGAACATCCTTCTCCCCAGGTTTCTGTTCCTCATGTACATGTGTGAATCCTACAGCTACTACTGAATGCAAATGACCCTGCAAAGCATGCCTAGGTGATCTCACTTAACTCTGTTTGTGCTGTTGGTAGGATATAAGGGTCCTGCAGAGACCAGGCACCTGGAAGAGCTTGGCCAGAAAGATTTATCAGGGTGATGCTGAGTGTGCTGACTTTTCCACCAGACCTTTTCAGCACTACACTGAATTCAGCTTTAGACTTTCCAAATGACGCATTGTAAATCACATATAGGCTTGGGTGATGTGTTGTCATCCCCCCACATCAGAGAAGCAGTTTCAACCAACAGTGTGTTTGCTAGCATTTTAGCAAGTGTGCTATAGAGGGCACATTCATATAAGAGATGTGTTATACTATGTCACAGCCCTGTTAGATACTGGAGTCCGTGTTTTGGACACACATCTAGAATATTTTCAGTATAGTAATAAAAGAGCAGTCTCAAGTTTCCTTCCTGTTTTCATCAACTTTTTTTGCAATAAGACTACAACAACACCTATTTTTCCAATGGATCAATATAAAGCATGAATAAAGAAAAATAAGCAGTTCCTGCTGCCCTACACAGCCTCATCAGAGAATACACATGTGCAACCATGTTCAAGGGAGTTTGAGTTTCCAAGGTCTAGCCATGTCAACACTCCTTTAGTAAAACATTGATGCTAACCGCTTTTGCACGTTGCAGCTGTTGAGCACCAGTGCTGAACACGAATGAGCAGGGGGTCCCTGTGGGATCACACCAGCATAGAAAGGCCTTCAGGGCAAAGAGTGATTCTCGGCACCCCAGGTACAGGCATGACTGAGTGAGATCCCTCCCGGCTGCTCTCCGGGAGTAGTGGTCATGGACTGTCTGGGGCCCTTCCTTGCTACCGCCATTTAATGCAGCCTCCCTCACTAGCTGGCAAAGTGAACCTCAGCTAAAAATCAGCTTCCCACAGGCAACGAAGAGAGTGCAGCAGCATTTATTCCCGGTTGCATGGCAATAAAAATAATTCAGAAATACACATTTCCAAAGCTTTCCCTCTTAGAAGAAGTAAACTAAGCTCTTTCAAGAGTTTCAGTCAAAACAGACAAACACCATCCATAATTGAATAGGGGATTTGGGTTTACTGAGCTGCTCAAAGTGCTTTGTTCCTCGCTGGGTGAGCACCAGCCGGCGGGAGCACTTAGCCCTCTTCGAGCAGCCATGTGGGGAAGCTGCCAACCCCGTCTGCCCTGTCAGCCTGGGTCTCTGGTCACGCAAGGTTTTGTGTGATGGACCACGTGCAGTACAAGTGAAATATTTACCATAATCATATTTATAAGGGGTCTGGCTCCCAGGAGAGACTGAAAGCCTGAATATCATATCAGAAATGAAATAAAATGTAGTATAGTTCGTTTGTGTTTATTTCAATCGTATTTGAAAAGTTTTTGGCCAGAAAAAAGCCCTGTTTTATTGGGGTCAGTGGCTGCAAGAAATACTCAAACATTTCTGATGAGAGTCAGGAAAAAAAGTAACTGAGCAGAAGCAACGCATACCAGCAGAAAGCCTCTCTGCTTGCTGCAGGCTCTGCCAAGCCCCGAGCTGCCTCTCCCTGCTTCCATCTTGCTTGCTCCATCCCCATCCCTGCGGTACTGCCGCACCAGCAGCTGCATGCTGTTGGTTCATTGAGGCACCAGGGGTAGTTATAAATGTATAATGAAGGCTTTTACGGCTCCCTGGCTGGCAGGGTGTGTGCTGTTTGTGAGCTAGTGCAGTGATCCTATGTCCAGGGCAAAGTGTCGGTAGACTAATGGAAAGGGGGAAGTTCTACGGCGGGTGGGAGTGGGGCGATGCAGGTGGCAGGGGATGGGCAGAGCAAGACTGTTGGCACAGTGGTGGCAGGACATCTAGCAGCCCAAACTGGAAAAGCAGGCTGCCAAAAGTTTCTACTTCATCTGAAACTTAAACCCTACATAAAATGTGAAAATGTAACGTTTTTGCTAGAGCTTTTGTTCATGAGGGGCGTGGAGCTCTGGAGGCGGGTTGGGTGCCAGTCATACACCCATGCTGAAATAAGTGCAGTAGGGGATTGTGCCTGTTGGCTTCACGAATCACAGTCTTTAAAAGGCAGTATGTTCTCAAGTGTTTAGATGGAAGCGAAATGCAGCCTATGCCACTTGGTCTGTACCCCGTTGCCTGTCCAAAAACATTTTCATGCATATTCTACTTAAACATATAGTCAGATGGTTCAACAGTCTCTGGTTATGTTCAAGTACTTTCCCCTCAAGTCTCAGTATGTGTCTGTCTAGCTGGACACACCAGCAATGGTCCACTGAGATGAACACTCTCAGATTTTCTTCACTTGCCCTGTTTAAAGTTTGTTCGCAACACTCATTTTCCATGGAAATTCCCATGAACTGATCTTGTGAGTCCCAGTAGAGCATGATGCTGTTAGTGTCACCTAGGCTAGCCTGATGAATCTGCAGCACACAAAGTGCTAACGTTCAGGCACTGAATTTTCTCCTAGAGATGGGCCATGTTGGCTACTGACAACATCTCCAGAATCTGGGGCTTAGAGCATCTTTCAGGTCACACTGGGGTGGTTTCTGAGCTTTGTCAATGCTTCTAGGTAGCCATTAAATACCTCACAGTATAAATATCTGAAATACAAGGTCCCATTCTCCTCAACAACCAAAGACTGTCTGTGATGGGTGAGGGAAATGACACAGCAAATTAATCTGGCAGAACCTGAAGCCTTTATAATGATCACTGCACAGTTAAAACTCTGTAAGAAAAACAGCAACATCTGCAGGAGACAAAGCAGGTCTGCGAATTAAGAACTGTTTTCCGAACTCTGATTTGGTTGTGACTCAGGGTTGAGAAACTACATTTGTCTAACATGGGGGATAACAACTCTAACCTGTTCCCATGGGACGTTAGGAGGATCTGTTTTGATTACCTTGTGCATCAAATGTGTCACACTATCCACAAACAGTAAGTGCTCTAATTTATTCCAGGTATGGCTGGATGTGAATACAAGTGAAATCTCTCAGAAGTTCAGATGCTTAACACCTGAAAACCTTGCTTTGTTTTCCAGAGATGGAGTTCAGGATTCATAAGGCAGGAGGGAGCTCTCCTTCAGCTGCTAAGATTGTAAGTGTGGCCATAAAAACAATCCTTGCTTTTTCTTTTAAGTATTAATAATATTCAAGGGCAATCCAGGCCTCAGGCTAGAGCAATGAGTATGCTAATTCTTGGCTGCCTGTTTTGCTAAAGAGAGTAAGAGTCACTAATTGCCCATGGAGTGTTTTACTGTGACAACAGATTACCTTTTTAAGGAGTAAATGTTTAAATTGATGAAAACAGAGCCTTGCCAGCCATGACTGTAATACATTCTGCCCACAAGAATTCCTGTTGCGGCAAGTGTGGGCAGAAGCTATTTCAGAGGCATTTTCCCAAACTTAGGCAGATCAGAAAAGAGACATTCGACCTAGAACAAAAAGTGAAACCTGTACAAAACCCCACCAGCCAGTCTTCTCCTTATCCTGTTTTACTCCATCAGTGGAGAGGTAGTGAATGAGCTTGGGAAGTTATCGCAGCCCTGTGGCATGGCCCAGCCTCTTGAGACATCTTTATATGAACCCAATGGCACAGCTGTGCAGAAAAACAGGCCTGGTGGCATCCGATGCAGAGGCTCTGACCCTTGGCTGTAGCATGGCACACTTCATTTTCCTCCCTCGTGGCAGTAATTTCAAGAAGTACACTCTTGCCAGTTAAATTTTTTCAGTAGTTTATGTTTTGCATCCATGCACTTTTTAGAATTGTAATTCTACATATAGCTTCTAGACTGACAGCAAGGATTGCCTGGATAGGTAAAACTCTCCCTGCTCTTTCTCTTGTGACTGCTTTAACTGCACATGATTATTTAAAACAAATACCTGTGTGAGAAAAGGTGAAAGTGAATCATGAAGACAATAGTGAAAAGGATATTTGACTCGCAAATCAGTAGACAGTCTTTTTGAAACAAAGCACTTGCTACATTGAGCCTTGAGCTATTAATTCTGTTGTTTCCACCTATCATTGCCCTGATGTTATTTGCACATAATCTCTCTTTCTAGTGATACCTCCTAAGCAAAAAAACAAAGTTTGCCCTTGAAAATCAGGAGTCATGATCATGAGCCCTTGCTTTGGATAAGTTACAAACACATAGCTGCTTGCAAAGAGCATTTCTCTAATGTACTGCTCCTACATTTTATTGATTCACATGAGCAATAATAGAAACTTCAAGCAGAATGTCATTTTTGCTGCAGTGAAACTGAACAGCTTGATGCACTACAATCTGTTTAAGGGAAAATAAGTATCAAGTTTAATGCTATAATAATACTTCAAATTGTACAGCGATACTGACAGCAGATTCATTCTTCGAATAGATTGTTCTCTTTTGGAGGTGCTGTATGACAGCAAGAATGGACTGAATTATTTGGTATCTTAAGCAGAAAAGACAGGAAATGTGGTACATTAGAAGAAAGGAAACCAAAGCATGCTTGACAACATAGTCAGTGGAAGAGTCAAGGGGAAAATGAGCACATTGGCTTTGTCTGCCGAAGGCAAGATAGCAAGCAAGGACAGTAGCTGGTGGACTGTGAAATCAAGCTGCCAGGAGCTGTTGATACAACCTTACTATGGCTGCTGCTCTGAAACTGCTGCTGCCTTCCCAAGACCATTCTCATTCTCCTTGTGTTTCTGACTAAATCTCTACTTTGTGTTTTCTGGAATGGGGAACCTTCTGTGGCAAGTCATCCTTCCATTTTGCTTGGGCACTCTTGAGCCCTATGTTCATAACCACTAATGTTTCTACAAATGATAAACTTAATGGCAGTACAGATTGCTTTTGTTTTCTCACTGTTATCCTCTCTTTCACCATGACAGCCAAAAAATATTTAAATAAAAGCCTGAAGGTCTTCATTTTGCTCCCTGAGTTTTTGCAGTATAAATCTTTCCTGCTCCCACTTCATTCTCCTTCATGGGTAGACGATCTATGCAGTAAACGTTGTATCAACAAGGGTCTGCTTAGACAAAAATCAAATCTGGGAAGTTTAGAAAGTTATCTGCAGTGGTTAGTTACCAGCTGAGTTAACTGCTGCTCATATTTTGCCTACAGCTGTCAAAGGAAACTATTTCTGGTATGGGGAGGGAAGAGCGGATACCATCCTGCCTGTGTCAGGGAGCAGAACTTGCAATCCCCGGGTCTCCCAGATGTCCTTCAGGACAGGAGCAGTTATCCTGCCCACCTGCTGGGTTTCATGACCTGTTAGGCTAGGTGTTAAATAGCCTCTACACAATCATACTTCAATATTAGAAGTGCTAAGAAGCATATAGGAATTTAGGATTGCTAAGAAAGTTTCTTCCCCAAAATGTCATTTACTCTCCATGATTCTGCAAGATGCTTCCTTAAGAAAGTGAAATAGATTGAGGATGGCTTGAATAGTTTCCCTTCCTCTAAATTTTTTCTCCTGTTGTTTTTCCTTCATTATTTTATGAGAAAGCATTGTATGGGGATTGGGCCCTGGTGTATTACATCATGTTAAAAGGTGCAAAGGAAAATGTGTGTTATTGTTAATATCTATGCTACACCTGGGCACTAAAACAGTTAGAGGACCGTCCTGCTTCACTTGTTGAGAGTTAATGATGCATGAAAACAATGCTATCCTCCTACCATTTGTTATCATCAAGGGCTGGACATTCCACTTTATATGCATGAAAACAAATACATATTCATTTAATATTTCTATTCATGAAAAAAATTATTAACCTATAGTGGGAGTTGCTGCTGCTTGAAATGAAGAATTAATGAAAAAAACTTTCAGATGTTCTAGTCTGAATCTACCCAGAAATAAAAGCATCACAGAAAAAGACTATTCACAAATGAAACCGTAGTAAGGGAGAAAAATACCTTGCAATATCAAGGGCTTTTATTAGCGTTTCTCCATCCCCATGCTGAAATAACAAGGTAAGGGTTTTGCAATTATTTATTATCCATTAGGAGAAAATCTAACCAATAAATGTTATTAAAATTTTAGAAATGGTTCTTTGAAAGCCAATGGTTCAGTAGAAATCTGAAGGTGGAAGTGCTGATGACCTAAGAGCTGCTTGGGACTTGAGCTTAATTATTGCATGGTTACAGGGATGAAGTAACGTGCATTGTGAAAGCCGATGGTCACTTGGCTGCCGTGACTCTGAGTTTGTGAAGCTTTCAATCCTGTAAGAAGCAAGATAAATTGTAGATTCACAACCTTGTTCTCCTGAAGGGAAGATGATGGCTTGTTCATGTATCTGCTTTGGCAGTATCTCACAGGAGACTGCCTTGGAGAGCAAAGGGACCCAGGAGAGTTGGTTGACCTTCTCGTCAGAGCACAAGAACAGCCCATTCTGACATGTGGGTAGTTCAGCAAGTGCGGCAGGCAGGTACCGTGCATGAACGAGGCTCTCCTGCCTGAGTCCAGAAAGTAACCGAGCACACAGCTGGTGGGGAGTACCTGCTACCCAGGAGCAACATAGAGACTGATGGGAACCTTGAAGTTTAACATAGTCCTGCATCTAGGGCTAAACAAGCCCATGCAACAGCACGGGCTGAGCCCCCACAGGACAGAAAGCAGCTTTGCAGCAAAGGACTGAGGGGTGCTGAGGTCAAGAAGCAGAATGTATGTCAGCCATGGGCTCATATAGCAAAGAATGCCAACAGTACACATTGCGGGCTGTATTGGCAAGAGTGGGCTCAGGAGGCTGATGGAAGCAATTGTCCCCCTCTATTTGGCATGTGTGAAACTGCACCTGGGTGTGAGACTGCATCTGGAGCATCATGCTCAATTTTAGGCTCCCTAGTGCAAGAAAGACACGGACTTAATGGAGCAAGTCCCGCTCTTGACTTACAGCCCAGGCTGCCATTAGTGTTGACAACCCAAACTGGTCCAATTGGGTTAGTCAGGCTCAGGTAACTCAGTTCAACACACAATTAAGCAAGTGAAACATCGCAGTCCATGATACGCAGACCAGGTAGGATGATCTAATATGCTGTGAATATGAAATAAAAAGAAGATACAATGAAAAACAGCGTACAATCTTTCTTAGCCAGAATGAGAGAACTGGAATAGAAAATCATTTATCATCAACACGCCCCTTTAGTGCACCAATGCAACAAGTTAACGCTGGAAGGAAATACTTTAGAGAAAAAAAAAAGAGACATACTGATTATCTTCCAGGTCATTACAGGGAAACCCTTGCCCTCCTTAAACGCTTGTTCACATTGGTGTGGCAGCAAGGAACAAGGGGTGTCAGTGAGCTGGAGAAGGGCACTGTAGTGCCACAAGCTCCAACTTCAGTGGGACACAGTTCCCTGTCTAACAGTCACATTAAAAGTGATGAAAAAATAGCTTGTGCTTAGGGACATCACCTAGTTCATTTACATGCATTAAAGCTTTAAATAAAGATCTGTATCCTAGGATCTGATGAAAGCATTGAGGATGTTATATACTTTATTAAACACAAAATATTTTTCCTCTGTTATCAATAAACATATTAACAGGATTTATACAGATACATGTACATTTTTGTAAAGCAACACACATATGTTCATATTTGTGAGCTCTTTTTCTGTTTGTATCATGCTGTAACACGTCCAAGTTTTTTACAACGTAAAATTAGTCAAACCTCCCAAAATTTTAATATAAAAAGCTTAACAGACAGTTGTATTAACTGTTTTTTCCACGTCTACAGATCTTCAACATCTTTTTTCTAACTGACAAGTTGTGAATTTATGTGCGTGCTGGGCATATCACTGTTCTGAAAGGAGTCACCAACATCTTCCCAATTCTATCTTCTGTCAAAAGTCTTCCAACACTCATCTAAAGGCTTGAAGCCAGTAAGGATGCAGCATTCAGTTTAGGCACAGGCACACGACAAACCCTTTTCTAGCTCTGCCACTACCTCTACCATTCTTTTCATTCGCATTCCTCAACTATAGGCCTGTCAGCATAGAGACCTGCCTAACTTGCTCTAGCTGGACACCACAGAAATAGATTCAGGTGACGTGTTTCTCACATGCTGCATGCTTTGCCTCAGGCTCTCCTGATCTCGTCATGACAGCCATAAAGAAAACTGTGTTGTCTGCTACACACTGCATCTTCCCATGATATTATAGCTATAGTTTCTTAACACCAGCATAACACTAAACCTGAATTCAAGGTTCCAGGTGCTGGAAGCTTAGAGGACCAAAGATGCACATCACCACTCCAGCCTAAATTCATTCAATATTCTTTCCATAAAATTCGGATGGGTCAGTGTTGAGTTCGCCATTCTGCTGCATTCTGCCCATGCTGTAATTCTGCTACCTCTCCTGCTGCTACCTGTTATCTTACCCTACCTCTTAGGTTGCCCACCAAAGCTGCTCTGGCTGGACATCTTCTCGACATCTTCAAAGTTTGTGTTGGAAGGGAATTCTTTCTCTTTGGATGCCAATGTTGTCGGTGTGATACCACTGCTGCTGGAAAAAATGCCTGACCTGCCATGATATAACAGCCAGAGCTGGACCCAGAGTTTTTGAAAGTCCCTTGTTTATTGCCCCAAGTCCACAATATCTGTGCTACATCCTGGCTTAAGCCAGATACAAATCTGTATTTGCTGGATCTCTGCAAAAAAACTTAATGTGCAGGATTCCCTAACTGGGAACTTCTGTGGTAATGCAATGCACTGCAACTCTGCCCTGCACGAACCTCAGCGTGGGTACTACCATGATGAGAGCCTACAAGAAAAAATACAAAGGGGCTAGGAACAGAGACAGACTCCAGAGGCTCTCTAAGAGCAGACTGCAGGCCTCAGGGTGCTTCTGAAAGCACCAGCCTCTCTCCTGCCCTCTTCCCTTCCTGACCAATGTCTTCGTCCTCCCAAATGAAAAAGATGAGCTTAGCATGAACCTGTATGAATGCTGTCCTACTCCAAAGTTCAGCAGTCAAGTGATGACTCTTGGCACAAATCTGAGTCTCACAAAAGGGGCAAAAAGGTGATTATTGTCATTAAGGTCTACTGGAAGACATCCAGTGTGCATTTACTGCAGACTGTAGATAATCAAAGGATGGGTGTCATAAAGGTCTCTAGCTTCTCTACAGTCTTCAGTGGAACAAAAACTCTTCTAACCACAACATTTCTGGGTGAGCAGCCCAGTGACAGAAGGCTGGAAACAAATAAAAGAATAAAAGCCAGGTCCAGTACAATTGTCTTTGAAGAAGAAACAGAACTTAAAGCAAGAGGCAGGGCTAGCAGACACCTGCTCAGAAATACATCAGGGCTACTGTGAACAAAGTGCATGAAAGGCAAGTAGAAGTTGAGACATGCAATGTAAAATACCAGGCACTATACTCACACCTGATCCTGTTTTGACAGATGATTTGGCTGTACACAGATCCAGCACAACTACCGGTGAAACCTTGCCATTATTCTCAAGATTAGCAAATACTTCTTTACACTGTCAGTAGATCACATATGATGGAAACAATGTACCTTTTATAAGCCTTCGCTTGTTTATTGATAGAAATTAGGCTAGTGATGGTAACTAGACCAATACCTACTGTTCTAACAAATATATCTTAACAATTTGCATTCTAGCACCTGCTCCTACCTGTCATAAACTTTGCAAAAGGTCTGAATTCAGAATTCACAGAACAAGAGTTCATACTACTAATAAGGAACAGGACCATATTCAACAATGAGATAGAACAGATATCCTTCTGATTTCACTTTTATGTACATTCCAGTGGTAAATTTCACCCGTACAGCATTCTGGCAATAGAGTGTGATGAACATAACAAACACCTCTACATCCTCAGTGACCGCTACTAAAACATAAAAAACCAAGCAAGAAACATCAGGAAACTAAAGACATACATCTGGTTGCCAGTCTTGTAGGTTTTCTTTTTTGAGGCGATGCCCCAGTGCTACATGAAATGCAGAATTAATGAGCATCTCAGTGATTTATGAACAGTGCAGAACTCAAGTGAAAAAAGGCAAGTCTACTTCTCAAATACTCCTCTGAGTCCCCAAGGAGGCTGTCAGTCTAAACAGGAGCAAGATTCTCATTTGAAAAAATACATCTATAATTTAAGATTAGGTTTTTTTACTTCTTGGTTGGTGATGGTGTTGCTGGTTTTTTTAAGAATACACACTTGAGGAGCAAATCTGATCTGAAGTGATTATTAAAATTCAAATAAGAAAACACAAACATAAGAAACAGCTCGAGTTTAGACAGCAGGCAAACAAGAGATGTAAAGATCACTAAAGAGACTTAATCTCCAAAACAGAGAGGCAAATAGCCATGAAAAAAACAGAAGAAACTGTAATAATTTATGACAGCAATTAGCTCACTAACAATGATAAAAATTTTTGGGAAGGATTTACTTGATCGTGTAAAAATAACCACAGAAGCCTTTAAATAAAGTTAAAAAAAAATAATTCAGCATCTAAGGTTGCCTCACAGGCATATCACTGTTCTGCCCTTAAAGTTTTTATGTAAGATTTTGTGTGAACTGAAAATCATGCCTCTAAAACTGCTGTTTCCTGTAGGAAGCAGGAAATCTATGGAATGCACATGAAGACCTGAAATGGAATTAACAGCTACTGTCTTACTTAGTCCTGGATCATTTTAAATTATATGGATTCCAGTTTAATTCTTTTGTACAGTCACATGGCTAACTGATTTTAGCCCCATGAAATCCTGTTTCTGCTTAATGCAGTTTTAATTTAAGAGCTATTTTTGTACTTCATAGTGTAACAATCTAAGAATTATATTACGTTCTTTGTACCTTATTTCTTCATGTATCAAAATGACAAGCCCCTACCATACCGATATGCCTTTTGTCTTCTGTTGCCACAAGAAAGCCACCATCTCCTTGCCCATCATTGCCCCTCCTTCACAAAGAACTTCTCCCAGACTTAACTCTCAAGAGGTGTGGCGTAGTAACTCAAAAATAACCGTTTTGCTACTACTGGGTGAAAAAAAAAGCCAGAATCCTGCCTTATGTGTTCTGAATATACACTTTCACCAAAAATGAAAGAAGTAACACAGGATTTAGCAAAGCTAAGTTAAATGTGGAATTAAAAAAAAAAATAGTACGTTTTCTAAAGCAATGGAAAGAGACAACTGAGCTATTTAAACCGCAAAGATCAAATAAACCAAAAACAAAGGATGAAACATCTGTAATGGATTAAGTGAAAAATCAGCTGTTACTGAAATAATGACTAGCCATCATCAGAGCTCTGAGGGTCATCTTTGCTCATAGAAGACAATAGACTGCTCAGTAATTCCTTGAATATGTGACTTTGCCAGGTGGACTCCAGGGAGAGGGCACTTCATCCCTATGGACAGCCCGCAACTTCTTCTTCTTTTCAAGCTGCTCTCTCCTCTCTTTCTTTTCCTGCGAATAAAAAATATGTGTCAAAAAAACCCAAAACAAAAAACAATAAACAAGCAAACAACAACAAAAAAGACCCCGCAAAAACCCAACTCCATCAACAGAGAAGCTACAGTTATTGTTACACCTTTCTTGTGTAAAATGAAGAGTTAGCATCCCATGGAGATTTGCCTTCTGGGGCTCAGCGCAATCCTTTTAGGGATTCAGCCACACGCACTACACAATCCAACACAAGAGGCTGTGCATTTGATGTAATTTACGATTAAGGTGACTGTCTCAAGGATGGGCTGGTTTTGTGTGCTATCTAAACAAAAAGCCCAACAGAAGGCCCAGTGGATTAGGTGCTGTTGTTTTCTTGTATATAATTAGTCTCATCTTAATTATTTTCTTTAAGAGGATGTTTCAATCACAACGTTATTGTTCTCATTACATGAGAACACTGACGCATCTTTGTGAATTTTTGTACTTATTAAATCACATTTAACTGGGAATTAAACAATTTAATGATAAACAAATCTCCATCTAACTTATAAACACTGCACAGTTCTGATGGTATTTGCTATTCAAACAGTAATGAGCAATTAAGATGATGAAAGATAAGCAAGATACTTGCAATATTCTTTATGTGCCTGATTAACTGATGATTTTCAAGAGACCTGTCATTCAAAAAATAACTTGCAATTATTTATAATTATTTTTGAATCTTTATATTATTCTGTTCTACATAAAACAAGCATTCTTCTTTGCAAGGGTGACTGCCATCTCACCATTGAGAGGACCAACATCTAAGGGTGCCTCTGCATTAGCAATTTAGTACACTGAACAGTTCTTTGTATGTGCAAACTTTCCTGGTATCTGACTTGCAGGTTTGTGGTGCCTGTTTGAGCACATCGCTTACTGACTTCAAGTAGTATCTCTCTCAGTGAAACCAAGGTTGACGCTATGGACAAGGACATAACTTACAGTGCCACATTTCACAGGTGGATAAAAGGTCCTTGAGCAGGTGACTTACTGGCACATGAACTGTGCACTTATTCCTAGGACCAACAACCGGCATATGCATCATTGGTAGCAAAGATGCAATGTGGATACGCAGGCTTAAAACCATCAGCAGCTGTGTCAAATCCAACCTTGGTGCTCTCCTCTTTTGCAGCCTAGCAGCCAGTATTTCGAAGGACTGTAAAAATTTTGTTATTTTCACATGTATGAACTGCATTGCACTGGAAGACTGCTCCTTGAAGATAACTGTAAGGTAAGTGGCACTCAGATAACCCATGACCCTATCCCTCTGAGGGTCACTGTATATCCTCAGATTCCCAAGATACTAGCAGTGTTCGCCTGTTACTCATAAGTGAGAAGAGAAATAGTGAGGTAACTGTGGTAAAGGGAGTAGAAGTGTTACTGTAAAAAAGGGAGCCTGAATGGAAGTTTTGTCTTGTTTTACACATACGCAGCAGTCAAACTATACTAATGCTAACTATACATGTGACGCACAAAAAATGTAAAAAAGCATAACATGCACTGAAACGCCAACCTTATGAAGATGATTTTAGGTCTTTGTTAACATAAATCTGAAGATCCAATTCCATTAGAAATGTCTGGTCTAGCTAAGTAAATACATAATCATTTCCTGTTGTTACAAGTAAAGCTAATTAAAAGCAAGGCAAGGTTTGCATGGAGAAGTAATGCCCTCCACACTAAAACAAGCAATACAAAATTTCATCACAGTATAACAAAAATTACTATCTCTCCATGCAAACTTTATCTTTCTGGATTCTGTGGAGTAATTGAGACAAACTGGGCTTGCAGCACTGCAAGATTATGACTCTTCTCTGTCATTCTACACTCCTGCCATCCTACTCCTTCCACTGAGATCTTCCTCAGATGAACACAACTGGTGGCTTTGGGTCTTTAGAACAAATTAAAGATAATTTTTTTCAGGAATTCTTTAAGGGAACTGGTTAGTACCCTAAGGGGAAATGAGTCTGAATTATCAGTGATATTTTTCAAAAAAGATGACAAGGTATGTGCAAACAGTATAGCTGAGCTTGGGAAGAATGTGCTCTATAACGGAACACATGTATGATTCACGTTCTTGTTTTGCAGTATTTGCACATATCCACCCAATTTATTTTTACAAAGATGTAATCATATTCAACAAATCTTATAATCTGTATCTGTCCTTGACATTTAAAGATGCATCAGGATGGGTAATTGAAAATTCATTAAAAATAGGACTTACTGTAGCAGTATTGGCAATTATTTGAGAAATCATGTGTTACAAAGAAATGTGCATATTTTATGTTTATAAAGCATTATTTACTGAATCTTTTGGAAAACAGACTCATATATGAAAAATCCAAACCAAAGATAAAGCACACACAGGGAAGGAAATGAAAGTTGCCTTGGATTTTTTAATTGTGTCTCAGTTTTGAATGTTTTAGTCTGAAGATCTTATTTTCATGAATGACTCTCGGTACCAAGTAAAGAATCTTGAGTTAATTTAACTGGTTTTTAATAGAATAAATTTGACATGCCTTGACATGGCTTCTTCCCTGCCTTCAACACACACAGTTTTTTATGTTCTAGTCCTAACCACCAGTTTACATTTGCAAAAGACGTAACAGATATAAATCTTCCCTAAAATAATAAACAAGATGTTATTTGCACTAAGAGGGGAAGAGTAAAAGAAATAGTGAAAGATGAAACCAATAACTGTAGCCTGTCATACACCACATCAACTCAAATGTATGGCTTGATTTCTCTGTGGACATTTCCTACTCAATAGCCCAGTATGATGAACACATTTTTCACTTAGAAAATTCTGAGAAGATCACGTTCTTTAGCAGTACGACTGCCCCATCATAACTGAATTTTTGATAGTACAGAAGCCTTCCAACATTTTGAAGGAATAACAATAACAGTCTTATTTCTAACATATTGCAATGCCAAGAGATTAAAATTCCAATATAGAAAGTATTTTCAGATAGATCTTATTAAACTACATGAAATGAATAACCCATGTCAGCTATTTGTAACCCAGACAAGCAAAAAACCCATGAGACTCACTCAGTATATAATTTCCTGATGTTTTTCAACAGCTTTAGAATGCCAAAAATAGGTGTTAAGCATGCTCAGGGGAAAATTTCAAACTTCTTCTAGGGCATTTAACCTTACTATGTTGATCTTTGACATTTAGAAAGCAGCCTTAATTCTCACCAACTTATACTAGGCTAATGTTTACCACATAAAATGGAGAACATAACACATCTAGGATACTTGCTTTTCTCTACAGAAAATAGGTACTATGATTATCATTCTAAGCGTTCTACATGATTCCTGGAACGGGCTGTCCAGATCAGTTGCGGAGTCTCCTTCTCTGGAGACTTTAAAAAACCCACCTGGACGCATTCCTGCGTAACCTGCTCTAGGTGAACCTGCTTTGACAGGGGGTTGGACTTGATGATGTTCAGAGGTCCCTTCCAACTCCTACCATTCCATGACTCTTCTTCACATTCTACTCCTCAGAATAGATGCATGTCAATGGCAAGTATCAGACACTGGTATCACAGAATCATAGAATGGTTTGGGTTGGAAGGGACCTTTAAAGGTTATCTCATTCCAATCCCCCTGCCATAGGCAGGGATACCTTCCACTAGATCAGCTTTTTCTCAAAGCCCCATCCAACCTGACCTTAAACACTTCTAGGGAGGGGGCATCCACAACTTCTCTGGACAACCTCTGCCAGTGCCCCACCACCCTCACAGTAAAGAATTTCTTTCTTCTATCTAATTCACATCTACCCTCTCTCAGTTTAAAGTTATTACCCCTTGTTGTATCACTACATGCAATCATTAAAAAGTCCATCCTCATCTTTCCTGTAGGCCCCCTTTAGGTCTCTTCTGTTCTCCAGGCTGAACAACCCCAACTCTCTCAGCCTGTTCTCATAGGAGAGGTGCTCCAGCCCTCTGATCATCTTCTTGGCCCTTCTCTGGACCTGCCTGAGCAGGTCCACATCTTTCTTACGCTGGGGGCACCAGAGCTGAAGACAGTACTCCAAGAGGGGTCTCACAAGAGCAGAGCAGAGGTGTAAAATCACCTTGCTTGACCTCTTTTTCATGCTTCTATTGATGTAGCCCAAGATGCGATTGGCTTTCTGGGCCGCAAGCTCACATTGCTGGCTCATATTCAGCTTTTCATCCACCAACACCCCCACGTCCTCTCTGCAGGGCTGCTCTCAATCCACTCATCCCCCAGCCTGTATTTGTGTTTGAGATTGCCCTGATGCAGGTGCAGGACCTTGCAGATGGCCTTGTTGAACTTCACGACACTTGCATGGTGGTATGTATTAAGTAAAAAATGATAATTTATCAAGTATAACATCTAGAGTAGCTGGAAGAGTAGCTGGTGAGCAGCAAGAGGCAAATAACTATGAAAGAAACAAAAAAATCAGAAGCTTAAATTTCCTTGGTACTACTAAAGTATCTCAGCTCAAGATTATCTTTTTTACGTTAGCATTTTACAAGTGTTAATAGCCTTTCTCAGGGCATTTATTTTCATGCTTAAAAAGTAATCTTCTCTATGCACTTATGTTATCAAGCATTCACACAATGACCTCTTAAAGTATAACTGGCAGAATTTTCACTAACATAAAAGCAGAATGTTTCTTATATTTTAGAAGAACTATAAGATTTTTATGCCTGTTTTATCCATTCAACATGGTCCACACCTGGTTCAGTAAAGCTGAAGATGAATTTACACATTTATTTCTGTTGAATGTTAATGAAAACATATTAGAATACTTCCCACTTTATTACTCCTATTTCATTTCCCTTCAAACAAAATAGTCTTATTTGAAATGGTACCCTTAAAAGACTTCCACAATTCTGCCATCTCAGATTTGATGCCTGTTATCTACCTGCAGGCAGATACCATCTTAGTTCCCTTGGTAATACACTGACAACTTTACAGGTGCTTCTCTCCTGCAGTTCCCTGAAGGTGTGTATTTTCTCTGTTACTACAAAAAGTGGGATAATATGCTGGCTAAACATGAAGACAAAGCTATTGCCCGACACACTTTCTCAAATAAAGGTGTGTTAGCTGAAAAAAACAGCACAATTTCAGAAAGTAAAGTGTGAAGACTGGGTATGAGACACATCTCACAAGTCAACACTTGGACACAGGCATTGAACATAAGATAAAATAATTTTAGAGGTACGTCTGCCAACCAATTCAGGACCTATCACATCCTCCAACACCTGCTTATTTTCCAAACTGCTCCTCTCATGTGGGCACACGTACATCATTTACATCCAGTCATTCCTGCAACTACTAAAATTTATATTAATAATCCCAATGACATGAAGTGACGATCTTAGAAATTTATACACAATTTGAAAAGGGGAGCCTGTGCTAGGCAGCGGATTTCATTCCTAAAAAAAGGCATTTTTTTTTTAACCTTCATACAGAGTCTAAGACAGTAAAGAAGTCAAATGTACAACGAGAGATAACATTCATGCTTTGGTACAAATATACTAATTGAGGATAGTCTCATAAGTGAAGCACATAGGGACAGAGTGTCAGCTACTACTCAAAGTGTAGTACTTCCTTCCTTGGGAACCAGGAATATTGACAAAGCAAGAAATAATCTAACATTGGACATTAATAATTTGCCAAAACTGAGCTTGAAATCACTTGACAGGGGACCAGAGAAAACAATTCCTACCAACGATTACAGAAATCAGAGGTATTCTAACAGGGGACCAGGTCAAAGAAGATCTTAAAAGTCTTAAAACTAAGACTAAAAAGGTTTGAAAATAGAGAAGGGAAAACATGAAGGTTCCTTCTGTTTTATGTAACTGCATATTTCTGAGTTAGCCAAGTAAAGGGCAACTATCCTTTTAAAATCTGTTCCTCAACCATACATCTGCCTGCTTCAGTTCTGATCTATCCCCCTTCCCTCAAAATATATGGAAAGCCCACTCGAGACTTTGGAAAAGATATAAGCTCTTGACGGTACAAATGAATCCCTGTAAGGACCAACCAGCTGAGTTGCAGATCCCATTCTTGTAAATGGCAACAGAGACTGTACGGACAAGACACACACTGGAAATCACAAGGAAGAGAGACAACAGAAAAAACACTCTCAAACCAAGAAAACCTTGAAAGTCAGTATGATGAACGACTGTCATAGGGTGAAGATGCAAAATGCAGAGTTTTTTTTTAACTAGCAAGTCATGTATCTTTAAGAAAACAATATATGCTAAGAATATTAATGATCTCTCTTCTAGTTTGTCTTTCTGCAGCAAGGAAAAAACCAAACCGCCCTACTGTTGGTACTAGAGTACTAAATTATTTTACTGCTTAAAACTTGTGACAAATTACACTGTCGTAGGAAAAATATCTTTGGGAGCACCAGAGTTTCAACCATTCTAGTAAATGGAAATAATGTCAAACCTCATTACAAGTGCTTTTATAAATTTTAAGCTATACAAGTCTCCACTTTAAATGCTCCCTTCGATGTACATGCTCTCACTGTTGCAGCTGGTGATGCTGCTTCCCTCGGCAGGTTTTCTGTTATTTTCAGTTTGCCCTTCAGAGATGGTTGCTTCTGACATGGAATGTCAAAAAAAATGAAGACTAACTATGAAATTCAAAACTCTATAAGAGTCTCACTAAGAAGGAAGAATATATTTTCCGTGTATGCCAAGTACCAAGCCGACCGTATTTTATCATTTTGCTCAAGAATTTGGGGGAGGACCAGCTATTTAATGCTGCCATCATCTGGCCTCTTTCATAACAGCATGAAAAACCCTGAGGATTACAAGACAAGGGTGATCAAATTCATTACTACATTAATCATTTTGGTCTTGACAAAGTGCAAGAAAAAATATACGTACCAGCCATCTTTCATATTCCTCCATAGCCTTTCTATTTTTTTCTTCTTTCTTTGCCAATTGTATTTCTTGTTTTCTTCTCTCTAGGATTTTTTCTACTTTCTTCTGTTTTATATATTCTTCCTTCTTTTCATTCCTGTATAGTAAGAGGGAAGAACAGGAGATCATCATGTAACAGACTAAATGCTACATCTATTACTGATTAACTAAATTGACTCACAAGAGATATTTTACACATTTAATAAAAGATCAAGAATATGTATTTAAAATCTTCAAAGTCCACCTTTATATATTATATCACCAAGGTATAAATGAGCCTACTATTCTATCTATTATGGCATTCCCTTTTCTGTACTACTTTCTCTGTTATTTGGTATCATTAAAAAAATTAGATTCAAAACTTCTCTAGGTAACAGCAAATACATGGTCTGTGATAACTCCTGGCTTGTAAAACAAAGAATTTCTCCAGTAGGCACATCTCATTTGCTTCTGAATACACCTACATTCATACATTGTATTCCACAATAAGATAAAAATTTTCCATCCTTCCTATGGCTTAGTAATGAAGCATGAGACTAATCTCATTAAGACATCATTACTCAATGAATCTTACTTCTCAGTTGCAGTATCTGCCTGGGCTTAGTTAGTAGCCTTTTGGGGAGGAAAGCGTTGAAGTTTCTAAACTGAAAGAAGCTGTACAGGTTGTTCTCATCACTATACTTGTTCTTCATTGGGACTGAAGAGCCTGATCCCAAGCATGCCAGTGTCTCCCAATTAAAAGCACATCAAGCACTCGCAGAAGACCTACTTCATTCATAAGTAAAGATTTGTGAAATGATGATATGCCAAAACCCAGTGGAGTTAGTACCATTTTTCAACTGCTGACATGCTGTCTCTCTTCTTCTCTGCAACCAGTTCCTCCTCCTCCTTCTTCCTGATTCTTTCAGACTGTTTTTCCTTTCGGCTTTGCTCTCTTAAATATTCCACTTTTCTTTCTTTCCATTTTTCAAATGCCTAAAGAAAATCACAGATTCATTTGAAATCTCACCCCTCACCTTTTTGCCAACTCCACTTGTGTAATTGGTATTATTATTTTTTGTGATTTCTACACATTCCAACTTTGGAATATTTGTTTGTAGCATTACTCAGAAGTGTGTATCGTTATACTTAAAAATACTACGTAATTTTTCCCATTAATAGTTAACTGCCAATGTATTTACATGGAGTTTATTTTATGCTCAGTTACTAGAATCCAAATATCAAAAAATACCCATTTGTGCGCAAATGTAAACATTACATACTTCCAACAGAAGTGAATCGAATATGAGCTTTCTCACAAATTAACCATGTTTAGATTTTAGAATCTATTTTGTTTCCACCTCCTGCTGGATTAATCAAAATTACTCTCAACAATCTCCTGAACCATATCTGCTACATGTTTATGTATATACTCCACATCACCTTCTGTGCTGCTTCTGTCTTCTCCTCACTCTGTTCTGCTGCTTTCTTTTTCTTAAGCTCCTCAAGCTTCTTTTTTTCACTTAGCTTCTTTGCTTCTCTTCCTTTCTTTTTTTTCCAGGCTTCAAAAGATGCAACTGCTTCCACTCTTTTAACAGCTTCTTGCTAGATTAAAAATAACGAGCGCACATTTAAATACACTTAAATATAAAACTGCAATTGACATAGTACGCTTTAAACTCATCGCCAAATGTAGGATTAGATGGAGCAATAAAGAAATGGAAATTGATCTGCAGACAACATTCTAAGTACTACTCAAAATTAAATTCGAAACATGTAGAGCAGTTTTTTTCTCTGCTTATTTTTAACTTAATTGAGTAAGAGAAACTACTGCAAAATACATGCAGAAGAATATGAAATACATGTTAGTGCTTAGAAGTGAAACATCTTAAATAATTAAAAGCCAAATCTAGAATTGTGTATGGTACTATTCAAAATAAAGCCTTCTGTAGATAAGTAGCTCTCGAGATAGGGAGAAAACTCATTTTCTAATGGATGACAAATTAGAACTTAACATCTGAAGGGTGGAGCATCCCAAGGTCTTTGTAAACAAACGTGAAAATTAATCTAAGACGCACACTTTTAACATACCTTAGGTAAATGTGTAGGAAAGCATAAGCCACACGCCCTTTACAGAAACCGTAACAGGTGGGATGTGCCATTTACTGTTTCAACTCACCTTGTGCTCTTCAGACAAAACCAGATGCCTTAGAATAGTAGAATGATATAATTAGGCAGAAAGCATACACAAGCATATTTCAAAGAACCGCAGTTTGTCAACTACTTTTTAACAAGAATGTAAACAAACCTTTTCAGTATTGGTCCTTAGATCTTCAGCTTTCTTTTTTTCAGTTCTCTTTAATTCCAGTAGAAAGGCTCTTTTCTTTTCCAACCAATTCTGTAAGAATCATTAGAAGACTTCTATACTTTTAAAGCATTTTTAAGGTATAACTACAAAAGTTCTGTTAAAACAACCAAATATTATTAGAGCAATATAGAGCAAATATTATTTTAATACAATAACCACCAATTCTTCCATGTCCTACTTAACTACCCCATGTGGAAGACTAAGCTGTGATCACAGAAACATTGTGATCAAAGTGTCTAAGGTTCCAAAACCATAGCTACAAAATATGAAAAATCTTAAGGATCTTTTAAATCAAAAGTCTTTAAAAAAAAAACACAAAAAAAGTAAGCATTAAAAAAATTCAAAAGAAGAATTCCAGAAAGATTATTTCCCTTGGTATATAGGAATATTATTTACATTTATTGTCTCTCTTGCAAATACCTATAATTTAAGAGAATAAAATCCAGCTGGGAAGAGTGATACTTCAGGTATCCATGAAGTGTCATGAGCCATTTGCAGAAGTGGGCTTAAATTTTCAAGGTTTAACTATGCATTTGGTATGCTGCTTAGAGATACAGGTTGTCCTAAATGAAGCCTATTTTACCTTTAAATTTACAGAGACAATAAAAATATGGATTTGACGTTCTAAATTTTGTTCCAGAGCCATAATAACTATTAATAACACATACCAATATGAACAGCATGTTAATGAAAGTTTTTCTCACACAGTGTAGTACCAAAAATCCATTGGAACCCATAAACTCATCGTTATGAAATTCTACACAGCATCAACATAGATTATCCGTTTGGCAAGAATACTAGGCTTGTTTTCACTTTTCCTGAATGCCAACTGAATAGAACATATCAGGAAAAGGAACTTTAAACTACACACTTATTTATGCTAGAGAAGTAGAAATAAAGAAAAATATATTCAGCTGAAAATAGTCTGACACAATAAATGATGAACCAGGGTATGTACCTCTCACCTAGCTATTTAGTTCATAATTTGATGAAAAGGCACAGGCAGCAGAATAAAAGGATTATTACACCTGTAAGCATATGCAAGGAATATACTCATAAATATTAATTTCAAGAAAATAAGAGGTGTTGACTCCTATAACAGAACCTTTATACGCATAGGTTTTGTTTGTTGATTGTTTTCTTTTTTTTACTTGTTTGTTTTGAAGATCTACCTGGAAAACAGCTGCTCGTAAACTATCTGCTTTGTCAAATTCTGCACTGTTCTTCTGCATGTGTTTCTCCTCCAACACCTTCAATGTTCCCAGATACTGAGATGAAACAGGTGTAGCTTTTGTCTTTTTTTTTAAGTGCGCAGAAGAAAGACACCTGTAAAAATACCAAGACACAAACACAGTAATGATCTTTCCATTTATGGGAGCTGATACCAAGTAGTGTTCCTTTTATTTCAGTGTACATCAAGAGTTACAGTGATTCTGGTTTTGCATGCACTTGGCTGGGAATAGGGGAATAGGAAAGGAGGAAGAAGCCCGTCTTCTTTCAAGGGCTTAATTATTGCCAAAACAATCCATTACTCAACATATCCAGCCTGAGAAAGTTTACAAATTCCTTACACTTTCAACTACAGAACAGCTTAAAACCTGTAAAGGTATCATGGACTGGATTCATTGCTGGATCCAGTAGCACACACTCATCATAGACACTTGCAAAAAGACTTGGGAGTCTGATCTGATATAACCCTGAACAGGGGTCATAACAACATGCCGTATCTACTAAACTGTTTTCTACAGACGGGCAGAGGTTGTCAGCACCGAAGACAATGCTGACAGAAAATGAGAGCGAAGCAGCATTGTCAGGGTGCTTACACGCATCTTACTCTGCAGACTGTGATATACAGCATCTTTCTCTTACCTGTCAGATAAAGAAACTTTTGGGTTTTGCAGAACTCTCGCCTTTGTTTCACTTAGTTTCTACGAAACACAGAGGAAAAGTAAAATTATAGAGTCTTTTAAGCAAGAGAGCTAGATCAGGATGAAAGAGATTTTTACAAGCTAACAAGGACGCTGGGAATTGAACTCAATGATCCCTATGGGCCCTTTCAACTGGAGATATTCTGTGATTCTATGATAGAAAAAAATGCAAGAAAGCCACTCTAATATAGAAAGGGTACAGTACAGGGTAAGTAAAAAAAAAAAGCAACAAACCAAATGAGCACACTTTCAGAATGCCTGTATCTTTTTTGAATGGCACCTAGAAACGTTTCTTTGTTTATGTAAAAACAGTCTATAGATTAGAAATACAAAGGAATAAAAAGAACCTAGTTGAGCAGTGAGTTTCGCTGTTATTATATCAACACTCTATTTCTAATATTTAGCTTTAAAAATTACATATATCTACATATTCTCTTTCTTACGATAAAGCATAAAGTGCTTTGCATCTTATCCATTATTCAAGTCATACCATGGATTCCATCCTCCACCAACATTCACTGTTCATTCCAATTCAGCTATCCTCACAATAGAGATTTGACATTTTCACTTGGATAAGCGTTAAGAGGGGAAAGCATGCATTTCAATACCTTTATCTGGTTTAAATGATTTGTTTAAAAGGTATTCCTTAAATCTTCCATAAAACTCTACAGAATTTCTAAGAGCCTCTGCTCTAGAAGCCAGAGACAAATAGTCTGCTTTACAGTGTTCTACAGAATCAAGGTACCAAGAGCAAACTCGCAAACCTTTTCATTATGCTTCTAGGACACTACTCTAAACAGTGACAAAACCACACAGGAATAACACCTTGACAGAGTCCTCTGAACCGTTCGTTGCCTCCTCCTGCTCAGACTGATCGTTCACCGACACCTCCTGTATTGTATCAGTTACTACTTGTCCTTCCACTAGTTCCATCGTTTCGTCTGCTGACTTCTCTGATTTCTTTGTTTTTTCATATAATGTTGCCGTCATTACTTCTGTCACGGAAGAAGATTTTCTACTATTGTCCTCCTGTTTCCAGTCACTGGTGCTTATCTTCTTCTGATCACAATCTAACAGGAGAAACAAGATTGAAAGTATACATTAACAGGAATTTCATTGTTTGAGTATTGTTATCTCTGTACTAAAACCATTTACTTATGAAACATATTACTATATTTGATATGTATTTTCTGTATACTTCCTTCTAAGTACTATATGGACTAATAAGAAGAGTATTCCTTGCACTGTATTTAAGATTAGAGTAGCAACAGAATTTTTAACAAATGTTATAGAATGTTGAGAGCATGACAAAGACAGCTCTTCCTGTCTGCCTCACCACCAAAACACAATTCCAGAGCAGAAACCAAAAGCTGCAATCACAGCAAGAACTCTTCTGATATCTAGCAAACTACTAATGAAGTCTGTATGACAATTTGGGTAACAACAAATACTTCCATTGTGTGGTGTTTTTCAGGGGTGTGGGACACACAAGGAAATAATGGAATGATTCTGCTGTGCAGATTTAAACAAAACATCACCGCAATTTGAATGTATGCCTAAAGTAGTGAAATTGTCATGTATTAAACACTTTATTAATAATATTTAGAAAACATTTGTATCAGATCTGAACTGCCATTAACGCAGAGATTCACATTCGTAAAACAATTCAGACAGAAGCCAAAAAATGCCATGGTAACTTCCACATTACAGTCTTGCACACTTTTCTGATGGAATTTTCGAAAGAAATACAAGTTGTGGATGACAGATTAACTCCAATTTACCTGAAGAAAGGTGTATCAATGCTGACATTCTAAGAAATTTAACCTAAATTTACAATGATGAAGGCAACTGAGGTGATAAGCACAATTCAGAATTTGTGAACCATTTTCTATCCTCTGTTGATATGTAAACTTTCATATTTTACTTTACACTTACTAGAAAGTGCAACTGTATATAAACTGTAGACATCAGTATCTGTACAACTCTAATTAAGCTGCAGCACCTAGCGAACAGGACACTGGTGACAGCAGATTTAATATAAGCACTTTGTAGCACGAATCTCCCAGAACTTGATGTGCAAGTCAGTTTGGCTCTGGTTGCAAAATGGATAGAATATACTAACCTTCTCATAGTTAGCCACCTAAAACCTGCAAATATTATTGTACTTTCTTTCCTGAGAGTTAAAGCTTACCAGTTTGGACATTTTGCTTGTAATTCTTAAACCGGCACGCTTCAGCATTGTGCTTAAACAGTATTTTCTGATCCTTTTTCCTTCACTTTTGTTGAAGACTCCATACCATTGTTGTTTCTGTGTCCTCCTTTTATTATTCCCACTATTATTATACACCACTTTTATTATTCTCTTCCTCTTATGCTGTCCTGCACTTGGAGATTCTACCCATTCCAGCACACTGATGCTCATATCCTTTTTCACATACAAACCCTGCTTAGAGACACTGTTTCATCAATGATGCTTAAAAACATCAAGCTACACAAAACAAATTTTCTAATCCAAGGTATCAACAAAATATAAAAATGAACTGAAATTAAACACAGATCTAAGCATATTTGTTATTTACTACTCAGTACATTTCCTGAGTTGTCAACTATTGTTCACCTTTCTGCACCAAATTCTTGCAGCCAAGTCTTATCTTTCACCTCATTAGGCTGCAGCGTATACACATTACATAGGCCGTACAGTCAGCATTCTTCTTGCTGCATCTGGCAGTCTACATCACCTACCTGCTAACAGCCGTACATATAGCAATTCACCCCCTAGAATGATTTCTTTAGCAAATAAAATAGGTGTCTAACAGCCTATTCCATGGATTTTTTGTAAGCAGCCTGAAAAAGGGGACAAAGAAAGTAAAGTTCAATGGACACTGCTGAGAAGACCACAGATTAGATACCTCTCAAAGGGTCTGCACATCCCTAAGAAAGGTTAAGGATTCATGTCCTTCCCCCCTCCACACCACCCAATAATAATAATAATACAAAAAGCACTACTCAGTTTGGTTAAACTTTGTGGAGAAGGTGCAGGAAGAAGTGAAATGTTTATCCTAGTCATGTTGACTGCAAAAGAGGAAATGAAATCCAAATGACTTGTCTCAAGATGCTTAGACAATGATGCATACACTTGATGTAAATCAAAGTAAAAAACCTAAATCCTCAAACTTAAATCTGTTCCTCTCCAATCCTGGGATGCCTCTAGGGCCAAATTTCTCAATACCTGGGACAATATTGTACTTGGACATAACTGTGAGAATGAGACTGGCCATTCTCAAAACCAGAACATAAGGACATGCAAGGGTATGAGTAAGATACAGAAAGGGAGTAAAAAAGAGGCTTGTATTGAACCATTAGATACTACTAAAGTATAAATGGTAACATTTATCCACTTGTGCATATCTAAGTTCTACCTTTTACAGATGGTACCTCTCCACACATCAGTGAATCAGTCTCCAGATCTTTCCTTGTGGGACGTAAAACTAATGGAAAAAGATGGTGAAGTACTTTCTAGACATGTACCCTTAGATCAGAAAGAGGCAAATAAAATGTGAGCAATTCATAACAAGCCAGTAGAATTTAACTTGACTTTGTAGTACTTTGACAGAATTTTTTTTCAGAACTCTAGGAGAAGTCTGTTTCTTGGTTTACATTTGAAGAAATAAAACCAATCAGCACATAAGACTGCAAACCATCAGAAATTTCTGTTTCTAGTTAGAAAGAAAAAGAATTGTGTTCTCTTACCTGGCTCTTACCACAAGAATGCTACTGGCAAAACCATTTTTTCCCCCTCCTATTTTTGTCCTATTTTTCTCCCTGAAAACTTTGTCAGCCAAATAAAAGTTAGTTTCTAAAGTTTCCAATGTTGATGGTAAAAAAAAAAAATCAACACATATACTCTCTTGCTTCAGGGCCAGGGCTTTTGGTAAGCAGTTTTTTCCTCAGCATGGCTTGGGCATTCAGAGTAGTTAGGGATGATGGTGCTGAAAATGAAGAAAATTGGTTTCTGGAAGTTATTTTTTCTCCTGGCCTATTAAGCTCATTATCTTCCACAGGACCACTTTTCCTCAACATACTTCTTGGTTGAGGTGATGGTTTATAACAGCTATCTAATGAAGGAATGCTGATATTCTCAGCTGAAAATAAATATTATTGTTTCAGTTATGTCTAGTTAAAGACATTTTAGTCTGAAACACTATTTTCTCCAGATAGATTCAACTAACTATTTTCAGTTAAAGGAGCTATTTAAATAACAGTACAGCTTTCTCAATACAGTGAGACCATATACAAACAGGTATGTAAACTTACAGCTACTTTTTCAGAAAGATTAATGAAAGTTTTAAAGCTTCTAGTATTATCTCTACATAGACAATCTACATTTTTTTTCCATTTATCATTATCTCTGTATATATTGAAACTAGATTCAAGGGTTTATCTGCAATTAGAGAGACAGAGAGTTTTCCTAAGTATAGAGGAGAGCATATATCTAATATAGCACTGCTGCAAAAAAACCCAACTTTTTTGCTGTTCTGCTTGTCCAGTTATCTACTAGCAAAGATACAAAGGGAAGACAGCTTCTCTCAGCATGGTGTAGAACTGAACAACCCAGGGTAGGAGGGGACATCATGAGAAATGAAGTGGAAGAAGAAGGCTTTCAGTATATTTCTAGTTTCTTCAGTGATGCCTCTGCTCCCTCCCTAAGGCAGTCACTGCACAGCAGAACCACCATGCAACTGTTTCTTTCAAACTTCAACCCTTCAGCTCCTCGCCTTCCTCCTGTTGAGTAATCCTATGTTTTTCATGTTTTCTTCCCCCTTCCCTGCCATTAGCAAGACCAAACCGCACAACAGCTTTCTATCTGTATGCGTTTATGTATGCCAGTCCACACAGAAATGCTCACCTAACTCTGCACACTGCCATGGATGCATCTCTTATTAAGTCCTAGTTCATATAAATCTGTCCCAGGAAATGGGAGAATCACCACGCCTATCCAGCACATTCAGCTGCATAAAGTCTGATTTTATAATTAGTGTGAAGTTTAGAGAGCTAAGAGGTCACAACAATATTCCTACAAGGGCAACCAGCAGTTCTTCCATGCAGTAAATCACAAGAAAAATCAAAGGAGCACAAGAAGCTAATTAATCTCTGGATAGTCACCTCCTCTGTTGAATAAAGATCAATTTATCTAATATTAAAAAAATTACAATGGTTGACTACTGAAAACAGTATGCTAGTAACATTGTACTACTTCGATTCGCATGAAGAAAAGGAGTACTCCAACTTTTTTCTGCCACTCTTAAACTATATAGGCATGCTGGCCAGGAAAGAGAGGCATCTGCAGTGCCCAGCTGCACATTCAAATATCCAGCAATTTGGTGCCATCATGTGGGAAATAAAAAAGGAGCCGATATCACTAATCACGCTCTACCAATTTTAAAGCTGTCATCTTCCATCACAAGAAATGACCAGCCATAAATTTCTCTCAACATCAAACAGGACAAGTTATTCTTGTATTAGGAAGTAGACAAAAATTACGAAGTCTTTTGATATTTTACATTTGTAAACACATGTAGAGTCAACGAGCAGAATTCTAAATTCTGTTTTGCAAATTATTTGCATTATTATGTGCATTAATTAGCTATTCTTATAAAGAATCATTAAAGTTCAGCTTTTTTATGTGTTTGATTATACATCCAAAGTGCCTCAGTATCTTCAAAGTAAAAGATCATTTGAAGTTTTAACTTTGTGATGATGAGAAGTCTACTATTGATACAGGTTTTGCTTACAGCTCACCTTTGGACATTCTGTTACATTGAAACATCATGATGTTGTAGTATCACGACTTCAATACTGTATTTGCGAACACTGTGGTCTAACTTCCTCATCACATAGGAGGGATGCCTGTTTAAGGACCTTTCCATTAATGGGTGCATGGATGCTGCAGACACTGTAAATACAACTTTCTATGCTATGCACATGCAGAGGATGCAGCTTTGTAGTCTTACACCTTCCACAGACATGCACTGATGAAGAGCTGGACCCAAACAACTGGTTTTCATCTCGTGAAAGGAAAGGCAAGTAAGAAACTCCTGCTATTTGGCCCACTGTCGTGATTTAAGCCTACGCAGTGCTTGTCATGATGGGTGGAACAGCTGCTGTGCCTGTTGGTCTGTTTTCTCTGTCCCTGAGGGTGCTGCATAATATTGAGCAGTGTTTGATAGATAGTGGCCAGGGCCCAGTACAGTGCAGCAATTTGTGCCGCTTTGGAATAGCCACAGCATTTTCCTTTCAAATATTCCATCACTTTTTCAGGGTCCTGTAGTTGTTTGGGAGCAAAGTCACCATTTCTGAAGTTCCTGAAGTTGTTTGGGAGTGAGTCACCACTGGAGGTGAGACAGTCTCTAGATACCTGCTCATATTCTACCATATGCCTTCGGGCAACGCTACCCAGCCTTGGGGCAGATCTCTGGCTGGTATTCTTAAAAACATCTTTTGTAACCCTAAACTAGACCTGAAACACATTCAGGAGACACAGCAATAAAAGCATGCTGGCTTGAACAGCCCAAGGATATTCAAAGCTCTCAAAAGCTGTTGTAATTAGCCTGAAGGAGAAGGGGGAGGCAAAAGAGCGGGACAGAGTATCCCACCTTGTCTTCCCAATAGATTGGGTGCGATTAGGAATAAATTCCAAGAGAAGGTGCCCAAGGTACAGGAACGACAATATGCCACACACAAATACCAGCTAATCTCATGACCAGTGATGTAATTGTGTACAGCAAAATTATAGCCTTGATCCCTCTCCCAGAAGTGATAAATATTACTGCAGGGAATACATAGCGCACATAAGGATTTCTGTAACACCACCATGTGAAGTAAAGAACCAACATTGTGATAAACAAATATTTGACTAATATAAGAAACGCATATAACAGATTTGTTTTAACATGCTCTGGTCAGATCTGTTGTTAACTCAACCCTTTAGGTCCCACTTTGGGCACTGTTGTGCTTTAGGCCCAGCAAGCAACTAAGCACCTCATGGCCGCTCACTCACTCCTCCCCACCCCTGGTGGGTGGGATGGGGAGGAAGAAAGAGGTAAAACATAGTGGGTTGAGATAAGAACAGTTTAAGAGGACAACATGAGGAAAGAAGAATAAAAACTAATAAAAGAACGTATAAAGTTAGTGATATGCAATGCAGTTGCTCACCACCCACAAACCAGTGCTCACACTGTTCTAAGCTGAGATCCTCCTCTGCCCAGCCAGCTCCCTCAGTTTATATACTGAGCTTGATGTCATATGGTATCGAATATCTCCTTGGCCAGTTGCAGTCAGTTGTCCCAGCTGTGTCCTCTCGCAGCTTGTGTGAAAATTAACTCTATCCCAGCTGAACCCAGGACACCCACACTGGTTCTGTTTATCCCCTGGCAGCTGAAGGTTATAAAAACATATATTTTTAGAAAAATATTGAATAAATTCCCTGCAAGCCAAAGCAGGGACAGACTTAAGACAGGCATAAGACAGAAGATAACCCCAATTACAACACTATAAAATATTGTAATATGGCTAAGCAAGTAAAAGCAACAGCATTCAAATGTTTTCTTTTCACCTGATGCTGAAGGATTCCTTGTTTTGTGGACCCGTGGCTTTGGTATTGGTTTGTTTTCCTCTTGATTTCTTTTTTTCTGTAGTTCATGAATAGACAAGTCATTACAGTGGTCACTTTCACTATTATCACATGGTATTTCTTCAGCAGCTGAACACTCTTCATTATTTCTGTCATTACCTTCATTTTGACTTTCCAAACATCCTTCCTCACCATCTTTTCTGTCATCTTGTATCTTCTCACTTTCTGAAAGCATTATTTCCTGGAGCTTCTCTTCATGACAGGATGAAGTCAAGTCATCATCAGCTTCATTTTGCAAATCTGCTGCTTTTTCTGAAGCATCATCACCTGAGAGGGGACTCTCAACCACAATCAATTTCTTAGTGCTTTCAGCACTTGAACTACTTCCATTAAGTTCTTCCCCAATACCTGAAAATAGCACATTATTAACTTCCATTTGAGAAAAGTGGAAAAAAAGTGACACAGAAACTATATATTCTATAATTAAAAAATATTTTTCATGTAACTCTCCTGACTTAAGCCTATGAGCATTTCCCTTTCTGCAAAGCCAAACTGGATCCTTATTCTACTTCCTTTCCTGTCATCTGTTTCCATGGACCCAATCCGAAGCAAATACTTCAAATATTCACTGGCTAATTCTTATATGTCATGCAATTTAGATCCCTTCAAAAAAACCTATGTCTCCAATGCCATAAGAAGTGGAAGCATGTCGACAACAAATCTAGGCAAGTTGGTTACCAGAATCTATCCTCTCCTTCTATTCTCTTCACTTCTGTCCTATCTGAAATCTACTACAAGATGCTCAAAGGAGCTATCTGTTCCAACGCTAAGGTTCACATGTTTAACAAAAATATTTTTATCTTCCTGTAGCCTGTTATTTCTAAATGATGTTATTTCAAACTTAAATGTTTCAGAAAGATGGCCAAAGAGTGTCATGATAGGTAACATATCTAATGAAGGAGAAGCTTTTTCCTAGATCTTGTCAGCAAAGTGAAATCAAACCATTCCATGAATTTTTAAAAGATATTTCAGACGTGAATGAAAAACAGGACTGGAATGAAGTCCTTTTAAAAATACATTATGATATTTAAGATTCATATTTCCCTTAACATGCAGCACCGTATCAGGAGGAAGAAGAGCCATTTGGCCAATCTTGTTGGACTAAACAAACATTACCAAGTATCAAACGCATCCTGGCCCAAGAAAATCAGCCAGATCAAACCTGCTCCCGGTTTGTGTACCCTGCCAGGCAAGCATGCTCTGCAGCATGTCCTGCCACCCTTACTTGCTGGTTGTCCAGACTGGGAAAACAGTAAGACAACAACATGGCTTTCCCTGAGGTGCACTTTATTCACAGCGGTGTGCGCTACTGCCTCATCCAGATGTAAACAACATGGCTAAGGAGTAAAATTGGGCACCACAACTGTAGGAATCAGCACAGACTGTCTGGTCTGGCAGGTTGGCACCACCACTGATTTCACTGGGAATCCTGCTCCTAACTCGGAAGAGGAGGACTTAGTGGTTTAGGAGTTGTTAAAATACCAAATCTTGGAACATTCAATCATACTGACTCACAAAGATTCTCTGTGATCTAGTTAATGGGCTAAGAAAGGAGAAAACATGAGGAAAAATAGTTAATTTTGTCTTACCATTTAACATGCCATCTTCATCACTCTCAAAGTCATCTGAGTATTCAGCTGTTTCCTCCCTTGCTCCATCAGCAGAAATTGCTTCTCGTAGCTCATTCTGAAATGGTTTCACAAATAACTTTTACACTGAAAGGAAGATTCACTTCTTCAAGTTCAGCGGTAACTCCCCGCTCCCACACGTACATAAATAAAACCGAGCAACAGAGATTAATTACTGTGAAGGAAAAGTAAAATATAGTGGTTTTACTCTATCATCATTCCCCCAGTTTTTCTGTGTTTAAAAAACCCCTCCATTATTTCTTCTTCATAAGAAACATATGCTGCAGATCCCTCTTCCACTTTTGGCAACAATGGCCCACCGCCCTGTCACACCTTTCCCTCCCTTTGTACGTTTCCACTGGCTGGAGTACAACACACAGGCCTGTGCACTCACAGCTGCTGGAGAAGGTGAGCAGGGACTGCCTCTTCAGTAATCAAATCTTGCAGTACAAGAGCCTGAAGCAGGTGGCAGGTCCCGAACAATGGGAGAACTTCATCTAAGCCACCGCTGGCTTTTTGGACCCTCTGCTGCAGGACATCACAGACACGCCATGTTTACATGGGTTCTGAAGGCACCTGGTCTTATTATAGATTAAAAATACATTAAAGAATGCAGCGGCATCTCCAGACTGGAAGACGCTGAGCCACACACCACTGAAGGCTTGAGAGCAGGCTGTCTGACGTGGGTCTGGCGCTCCTCCCACGGCACCTGCTGCCGGCCGCTGCTGGTCCTTCAGCCAGCGCCGTTTCTGCAGGCCCACCGGGGCAGGTCGGCCAGGCTGCTCGCCTCTCCGAGCGGCTGCTTCCCACGTTATGCTCGGCGTCCATCCAGAAGCAAGCCCGCTTCCCATTTTGACAGCAAATCGCCTTTTTTTTTTTCCTGTCAAAGCGCTGCACTCTCAGCCGCAGGAACCCGCTGGCAGACAAACGCCACCGCG